>QXEO01001238.1:6531511-6800078 GCA_007115705.1 Dactylis glomerata
GATATCACAAAATGTTCACTGTAATGCTGTTGTAATTTCTTTGAAAAAATATGACCGTTTGAAAAAAAAAAGACCCTGATCTTGGTTCTTGTGTTCACAAGCTGACAAGTTCACAGGAGAAACGGGAGGAGGCAGCAACGGAGGGTTGGATGGGCGGGCAAAGCAGATGTTTCTGCAGATGTGCAGGATCAAAAGCTCGTACGCTTTGGGAAACAATGAAAGCATCTACCATGGGTTGAGACAGTACTACTCCAACCGCAAGTAATGCCAACTGGGTAAAGATAGCAGCAGGCCACAGTAAAGTTCATTGAATCAAACGATTTGATTTTCTGAAGAAGATCATACAGTAGCATCTTCAAATGTTCATTCTTTTTATGCGTTGATAACTTACCCTGAAGGAGTTGAAGGCGGTTAAAGATTAAAAAGGAATTCTCACCAAGCATGTCAAGTATGAATTTTAAAGGCATCTTTGGCAAATGCGTCTGTTTTATCTGTTTGGATCGACCAGCGGATGTAAAATGTGGCGTTGTCCTCCCCTAGCCTGTCTGAGTTATGGTGCACCTAGTGGGGCGCCTCATTTTGGTCTGTTGGTCAATTTAGCCCCCTTTATTCATTTTGAACAAATCCAACCAATTTAAATAAAAAATAATATTGTAGTTTAAGATCAAATAAATTTAAATAGTCGATAGGCAAATAAACAACATAGTTCACTCTCAAATAAAAACAAATAAATAGATAGGAGATGGCCAACGACTCGTTGTTTCCAAATTGAGCCCACATATGCTCAATCAAGTCCATCTGAAGTCGATGGTGGGTGGCCTGATTATAAATCTCATGATTCACATAGATAAACTCTTCTAATGATGTTGCTTGACATAATATTTGGGGGGGGGGGGGGGGGGGCAATCACTATTTTGCTTGACATAATACAAAGAGGATGAAAATTGAGTGATCCGCCCCTGCACGTGGACGCCGATGCGGGTGCGATGAGGGGTACCGCTGGATATGCTCTAAGTACACAAAGGAGTGAGGTTTGAATTCACACAAAGCATCACATTTTCGCCATTCAAATGCTCCTCGGCTTACGGGTAGAAGAAACATGAAAGAAAAGCATGTACCAGGGGTTGATGTGGTAAGTAATTACAAGGAGCTTGGCGTGCTAAAAGATTAAGAAAGCTCTCGCCAAGCATCACTATTGGTTCCTGATTTGGTGTCATGGCACTTGAGATTTGAGATGAAGGCAACATGAACCTCTTGTTTACCAACCAACCAGCAGACCAGCTGTTACTGCAGCGGGTGCAGGCGGGAGTTGGCAGTTTTTACTGCTGCCTCCTCAACCCACGGTGCATGCTTTTGCCTTCTGGCCACTGGCCTCCTCTTCTTTCCCAACACGTACAGTACGTTTTCTGAAAATTTTGATCTACGTGAAGCACCATTCACCATATGGGAAGAAGTTCAGTGGTAGGCACAGAGGAAAAACACTCAATCAACCAAGCAGAGTTTGACCATATTTTTCCTGAGTAATGCCAAGGCGGCAAAGACAACAGCAGGACGCAGTGAACTTCATTGAACCAAACGTTGTTTTCTGAAGAAGAATGTGACAACTTTTTTGCAGTGTTTGTTTCGAAGAGAAAATTATTCCAACTTTCAAGTGTTTTTTTTTTGACAGAACCAACTTTCAAGTGTTGATGGCACGATGTAGCAAGTAAAACAAGAGACCGGAGGTTAGTAAGACGCTTATTAGGCTGACACCAGGCATTTCACCATTGTTTTGCTGTCACGAGTCATGAAGCTTGCTGCAGTAGTATTGGGGATAAAGGCAGGATGAAACTTTTAGCAACCAACCAGCAGACAAGCTGCTGCTGCTGCAGGTGCAGACAAGGGTTCAGAGGCAGTTTCTACTTTCTACCACCATGGCTTTTGCTTTCTGGCCTGCCCTTCTCTTGCAACAGATTTCTTCTGTCGTCTTCCCAGTTCCCATCGTTTGCTGGGCATCCAATCCCAATGCTGCCTCTCTGTGATTTGCAAACCCAACAGCAAAAACTGCTGTATGTCACCATGCAACAGTGACCACAATTATTTGATCATATACTATTTTCTACTATGAGCAAAAATCCAATATTAACTTACTGTATATTATTGGTGATGCTTGATAGTACTTGATCATATTATTGGTAAAAATTCAATATCACTTCCAAGGCTCCAAGAACAACAACTGACTGAAAATTTCAGTAATTGACTGCATGTTCTGAACTAATGAGGTAGTACTTGATCACAGGGACGCAATCTTTAGTTTTGAATGTTAGCAGGAGAACTGCTAAATCCATTGATTAGAAAGAAGACGGTCAAATAGACCCAAACTGCTCGGTTTATTAAAGGAAAACCGGACGAAAACCTGTACAACGGCAAGCCACAGCTAAAGCACCCAAACACATACAAGACGCCGGAAGGCGAAACACAACCTCGTCGAAGCCAAAGAGGGACGACATGCCCGAAAGAGGAGGACATGTGCCTCTTCGAACCCATGAGCGAGACCAAAATGGCTCACCTGACGCTCCTTGCATGTGGAGGGGACTCTAGATGTCCACTGTCGCATATCCTCGCAAGCCACGAGTCTCTCTAACCGGATCCATCTCCAAGACGATGCCCTCAAGAGGGAACATGGCGCCGAGTAGCGTCACCATCGCTCGATCTGGAAGACCAGATCTAGGGTTTCCCCTGGAGTAGGCCAGGGAACGTCCGGTGCGAGCTGCTACATCGATGCCTCCAACAAGGGTACGACGCCCGTAGGCGCCGCCATCGACGCCGGAGCACGGCTTTCACCCGCAGACTCACACGCACAAGCCCTGAGCCAGAAACCGGTCAGCCACCACACCACGCCGCTGACCCAGCCTCCACGGCCGACCGCACATCCCCGGCAAGCCCGACACATGACAGCCCTCCTCCCCCTTCCCTCCCACTGGACGGGAGGAAGCGACGCCCGTAGCAATGACAGTCTTCTCCAAAGGATGCAACGTAGCGGCACCATTCGTCTCCAGAGGATGCAACGCAGCGGCGCCATTCGTCTCCGGAGGATGCAACGCAGCGACGCCATTCATCTCCAGAGGATGCATCCCGCAGCAACGCCACTCCACCCCTCCAGCCACCACCAACTCACCAAGCCTCGCAGCAAAGGCCACGCACAGCCGCCGCCGCGAGCAGAGCTCGCCCCGAACGGCAGTCGCACGAGAAGGCCGCGGCCAGATCTTGCCCACTCGGGCCAGATCGAGGCACGCCGCCGCCGCGTAGCCATATCTGCCAGACTCCTCCACTGCCGATGCACACCGCACGGACTGACGGACGGCCCCATCTGCGTATGTCGTCTCCACCGACCTCCGCTCGCGACCCACGAACGCCGCAGACGGGCGCGCGCGTCCGCCTCCTCCACGGTAGCCAAGCTGACCACCTCACGGTCAACCGAGCTGGCCGCCTCCGCCTCCGCCTCCGCCCCGCCAGCCACAGCTCGCCGGCGAGGACCTCGGGCCGCCGCCCGGACTCCACATCTCCGGCCGGCAAACGCCCCACACGCGCGACCTCCGCCTTCAACTGCGAGCGAGACTCTGCCCCGCCACCTTCGGCAGCGGGCCCGCCGCCACCGCGGCTGAGGCCGGCGGCAGCGGCGGCGGGGAGACCTGGTGAGGGGGCTGGCGGCGCGGTTGCTAGGGTTCGCCCCCGCGTCGCCTGGGGAGCGACGCGAGAGCCACTCGTTTTGGATTGGAGATACGCAATCTTTAGTTTCCAAACTCAAACTCAAATGAATGGCATCCCTGCCAACTGAAAGATCTGGACAGTACTCCAGAAAAGAGAAATACTTTCTTCATCGAAAAAGGACAAGAAACTTTTCTGATTGAAAAAGAAACATAAACTTTTACTCATTTGGCTACTACGGTAGTACTTCTCACCACCAGCAAAATTGCAGTGCATCGACCCTCTGCTACGAGTACTACTTTCACATCACCTCCTCCTAAACCCCCAACCAAACCCCTGTCGCGTCTCCGTGTCCAGAGCGCCCCTCCTCACCGTCGTGCAACGCCGCCTCCCTCGCTCGATCTCCGGTGAGGATCTCTCCCTTTCGCCAAGAACCGTGGACGCACGTGCAGAAGCGCTGATCGTTTGTAGCTGCTTGCTTGCAGGCTCTCGCGCGGGTCACATGGCGCCGGAGGAAGGCGCGGCGGGTGCCAAGAACGCCGACGAGTTTTACGGGAGCGCCGTGGGCCGCTCAGCGAGGCTCCGCGTCATGCACCCGGACGTGGCGGAGCTGCTCAAGGGCGCCTACCACCGGCGGACCAAGAAGCAGGCGGCGCCGGCGCGTGCGGCCGAGGGCGTGGAGAAGGACGTGCGCGCTTGGTACGACTGCCCGTTCGAGGAGGACGAGGACGGCGAGCGCGGCGGGCTGGCGGTCGCGCCGCGGCTGGTGTGGGCCAAGGTCAGGGGCCACCCGTGGTGGCCGGCGCAGGTGTTCGACCCGGCGGACGCGTCGGCGCTCGCGCTGGAGCAGCGCCGGCGGCGCGGCTCCGCCCTCGTCGCCTGCTTCTGGGACAAGACCTTCGCGTGGGTGGCCGACGAGGACGCGCTCCTCCCGTTCCGCGACGGCTTCCCGTACCTCGCCGACGTCCACAGCCGCGTCCAGTTCGGCGGCACCACCTTGTCCCCGTTCGCCTCCACCGTGGACGCCGCACTGGGCGAGGTGGCCCGCCGCGTGGAGACCGGCCTGTCGTGCGACTGCGCCATCAGCCACGGCGTCGCCAAGAAGCAGGCGATCGACAACGCCGGCGTCCGGAGTGGCGCGCACGGGGCTGTGGTGGACGCCGCCTTCACGAGGGACGCGCTCCAGGGCGAGGAATTCGTCGGGTACCTCTCCGCGCTGGCCGTCGCGCCTCTGTCTGGAGCCGACAGGGTGGACCTCACCGTCGCCGCGGCGCAGCTCACGGCCTTCACCCGCTGGAGGGGCGCCAGGGGCCTCCCCGTGTACACATCCTACTACGGCATCGACGACGGCGCCATGGAGGCGACGCCAACGCCAGCACGCCGTGCCAGTGGCAAGAGGAGAAGGCCAAGGGGAGGAGACGTCGGCGACACATGGAGCATGTCAAGGTGCTGCAGGTGCGGCGCGGATGATGCCATGGAGCTGGAGGACTATGAGCCGAGCCCACAGCCCCTGTCTCAGCAGATGACCACCAAGATGGGGAAGCTCATGAGCCGGGCGGCGCAACAGATGTCGCTGTCACCGCCGGTGAACCCAAGAGTTGGACGCAACACGCCTGAGATGAACTCTGGCTTCTTGGCAAGGTGCACAGAGGTTGCTGACCATCATCCTTCAGAGAAGCAACACAACGCTGGCCTCAAGGTTGAACCTTTGCTGGCTGGGCTAGTGCTCAACTTCGCCTGTCAGACTATCGTCCCTCCGACAAATGACCTTGTCAAGATCTTCAGCCAGTTTGGGCATATCGTGGAAGCCAGGGCAGAGAGTTCTTCAGTCGCTGTGGTGGTCTTCAAGAGGAGTCTCGACGCCGAGACGGCGTTCTCGGGCACGGCGAAGATCGGCGCCGCTCTGATCAAGAACCTCGTCAGTTTCCGCATCTCCTACTCGCTGTCGGTTACCACGCCGATCGATCCTCCAGAGAGCACACTCAACACTGATGGAAAGGATCACCTGCCTGGTGAAGCTCTTCTGTAGTTGGCTATGGGTTTGGGGAATCACTCAGGTTTGTTCTGCTCACATTGCGCAATGTGGTTTCTCTTGTCTGCTGCGTGACATTGCAGCCTTCCTGTTCTTATATTATTCAGAACATCATGGTTTTCCTTGCAGGTTATTATTATGAAATGAGGGATGGAAGATGTCACATGTTCAAATGAAGCAAGAAAGTTCTGAATCATTAGGTGGTAGCTTGTAGCAGGGAACATTCAGAGTTCTTAGAATTTTCAGCCAGTTAAGCTACTTTTTTTGGTAGACAGTGGTGATGTAGTAGCTCCATTTACAACTTTTTTGGCTGTCTTCGACAAGTGTTGTTTAAATTAGATGCCGCATATGAGTTACCTGTGGTGTAAAAACATCAAGTTGATGGTGCTTTTATATCTCTATATATCTATCTATATTTTGAATTTTGGATGCATTCTGATATGTTATCTGACTTGTGCTGTATGGCAAATAAGCTATGATGATATTTGTACAGTGAACATGCCGTGTTCCATCTTTCTATCTGGAATGATAATCGAAGAGTGTACAGCCTTGTTATGCATATGGAAACCCTGATCATTGGTGTATCAGTCCATGCTCTTTAGTGGAAATAGATATCAGATTTTTTAAGAGAAATAAGTGTCAGATAGATAAAGCATTTTGATTTGTTATCGGCGTTGCACTCTCTGCCCGAAAGGCAGGGACATAGTGTATCATCAGTCCATGCTCTCAGATTATACAGCTTAACTGATAGTATATTCCGCATTTCTCCACCATATCAGTTTTTTCAGAGTCAGAGGTTATCTTTTGTATATGTTTATATAATCAAACATCAACATTACAGCCTTGGGGGTGTCAAGCTATAACTTACATATATACAGTATTGTACAGAACTGATCTAACTGGAGGGGAGAAAATTGGAGCTGCATCATTAGCAACTGTCCCCAGCCGGAAACATAACAGATCAGGAAAATGAAATCAGAAGACATGCGATTCCACCGGTACCATAGCTGGTCTACCTAATCTAGTATGCACATTGTGCTTCTACCCATCCGCTGCTTGTCATGACAAGTGGAAGGAGCCTAAACCCTCGGCGAGAGCATATTTGAGCTTCTCTCTCATTATCTCCTGCAATCCAGTAACACAAACGGGTCGGAAATCGTCTTGAGTTTGCACCGTTGCTAAAATATAACTCAAATAAATGGAAGGGTCTGTTTTCGTGGTACCTTTGAGGAGTAAGGAGGGAGCTTGATGAAGTGCCGGCAAGTATTGACACTTGGCAATTCACCATCAACATTGCCATCACATTGCTATTGCGCACAATGGAAGTTCAGGTAAGTTTCATCAAAATATTAGGCTTCTGCACTATTAGAGTAGAAGTAGTTCCTTGTGTAAAAGAATCACAAACCTTTCGCACGACTGTAAGCTTTGGATTGAGCGAAGCTAGGCCACCAAGTGGGAGTTTAGGAGCTCCTGTCGTAAATTGGATGAATGCCCGCTGCTCCTGTCTTCCGAACTCCCGCAAGATTGCCAGGAACTGCAGCGATGCGTTATTGATGAATTGAATTTCAGTTTCTTATTAGCTGTTAAAATACCCAAGTATTTGAGAACCTTGTCTCTGTTTTACTTACACTAACTATTGGTGGACTGTTCACATCATAGCCATGCTCAAACTCGATGTGATCTTCAAGTTTGCTGGACTGCGAAAAACATACCAAGTGAGAAGCATGAAACAAAAATTATTCTTTTTGAAATGAAGGTAAGAAATCATGGGGAAACATGCTTACAGCCCAAGCATCCTGTTCACCACAAAGTATGCTCTCCATCTCCTCCTCGTTGAACATTCTAAGGGTCTCAAGAGCAAAAACCTACAAGTTGTTGAAACGGATCAGTACTGGTCCTCTCCATAAAAGAGGATGAACACATTTCGATCTAGTGAATACTCAACACCAAACTGACCTCGTTAATTGCAGACTTGAAAGCCTCTATCTGTTTGGCAATCCCGCTCTTCAAGGTTGCATCAAGTATTAAATATACATACTCCTCCAAACTATTAAGTGTCACCATCTTCTGTGAGCCTCCAGGAACAAGCTCATATTCAGGATTTCCAGGAAGAGTAAAATCAAGGCACAGATCTTCCAGTCTCACATTTTTATATGACAACTCTGCAGAGGGATTGGATGTCGTTTCTGAAGATGACTCCAAGAACTTCTGCCTTCTAACAAGTGCTTGAAACTCGAGTACAGTCTTTCCCAGCTCAGGATCAAATGATTGAATGTCGTAGATATCAAGCTCCTAAAACCGAAGAACGACCATCATCAGAACATAGGAGATGCAATTGAGTCAAGAAACAGGAAGAGATAAACATATATTTGGATAATGCTGGAAAGGTTACCTGTCCAAGCATGATCTTGTAGAATGCTTTTGAGAGCGAGATGTCCAGGATCCTTCCATCGAGAATTGCTCTCGCTACAATATGTCCAAGAAGTTTGAATTTCTGTAACACGTCAGAGAATTCGATCCCTCTTGATGAAGTGACTGCTGAGGACCATGGCTGCGGAAAGAGCCCAAAACTAGAATGAACGAATCCTGTTCTTCCTTCTTCTTTTCTTGCATTATCATCTCTCCACATCCCAATCCCGAACCTCTGAAGTTCATGGCTAACTGTACTGTAAAATTCGAAGGTTGGGCCTCGCCCAGTCCCAACCTCTCCTTCGAATACCACCTCAATGGTTTTGGTGCTTGACCCATGTTTGGCCATCATTGGTACAGCACTTTCAAGAATGTTATTGCGTCTTACTTCGTACTTCTTGGTTTGTCTAGCAGACTCGTTTGGAGAATCACTTTCCTCATCTTCCTCGTTTGGTGAATCTAGAGCACTTGTGTCATCTCCCATGAATGAGCGATGAAGAGTCAGGCAGAAGTACTTCCACCGTGCATTTAAGGAGAATAAGAAGGGGCAAGTTTCCACCAGATAGACACACCATGAGGGTACCAGCCCATCCTCAAACAGGCTCTCTTGCATTTGCAGCTCCAGCTTATTGGTCAGAAGGCTACTCGTGAACTGATGTTGTGGGATTGGAGAGATTGTCACCTTAAGATCATCCAAATCTCGTAGGCAGCTTTCTGCAAATAAGCATATCTTCTCATCCATTAACAGTTGATATGAAAAACGGTTAATCCCTTCAAGAATTTTCAGCGTGAACAACAAGTTGTACGATGGGTCAGATTCATCCACATCACCAGGAAGCTTCCCAAGAAATATGGCACTGAAAAATGGGTCCTTCAGCAGTGACTGTTCAAGACTTTTATGCACAGCAGATAACCGGGTATTAGAGGATCTCAGAGTAGACTTTTTCTTGATTTTGTTTCTCTTATAAGATAACATGTGTTTTTTGTTCCAAAAAGATCGGTCAATTGTTATATCCGATTTTCCATCATTCATTAAAAGGACAAGTGACTCAAAAATTGTTGCAGATGACTTCAGTTGTGTGCCTTTGTAAGAGAACATCAGTCTTGAGGATCTATGCCTATTCCGTGGAGAGCAAATATTAGGCCAAAGGTCTGCTTCAATGGCATCTGGCTTTGAAGAAATAGGAACAGGGAGAACACCACCATAACCTTGCAACTCCTTCTCCTTGCGAGCCTTCACAAATTTTATATCCAGTGATTTTGAATCCTCGGTTCGTGAATGCCTCAAAGGAATCATCGTGCTCTCACGAGTACACTGTTCATGATGAGATAGTATGACAGGAAAACTGTCATAAGACATGTGCAGAGCATCTTGGAGCTTCTCTACCAAATTCTCAAGGGGCTTCACAGAGCTTCCATTGGACGTCGAGAGAGCCAAATGAGCGAATTTCTGCAACCGACATTGCGCTTCCTTAACCCACTCTAACAAGTCTTGGGAATTATTGAGACCTGGTTTCAAGTTAGACACATTGGAGAGATAATCTGATAAATCTTTGGCTGATCCACTCTTTGCAAACACAAAAGTAGAGGTACTTGGAAGTTCATCCGATAATAATCTCCTCGAAACTTCAGACAATTCTCTGCATTGATCCATATTCTGCGTGGAGGTTGTCATGGTATGACCGTTCAACCTAGCAAACAATCCTTTGACAAATGTAATAAAGCATTCCAACCTAACTGGAGATGTGTTAGGTGATTTCACCACAAAGATGCTTTTCTTTATCTCTTCTGCTAGATTCAGGATAGCATTATTCTCAATCTTGCACACATCTGTCGAGGAAGCTTCTGAGTCTATATTGAAGCAGACACAACTTTCTTGCATACTATTTTTGATTTTCAACTTGTGATTAGAGTGTTTATCTTTTTCTCGTGCTTGTATGGCATCAATTGCATGGTTCACACCCTCTTTGTCAAAGCTCTCCAAGAAAAGCTGATGGTGCTTTTTCAGGAGGCAATTTGCAACTTTGAGCGTTTGGAACATGACATGACGATTCTTCCGAGTGAGCAAACACGCAAGAAAGCTGATATACAAGAAAAAAAAGACAAAACATAACTAACACGCCATATGAAATATGTTTAATTAATAATAACAAACATCACGTTTAAGTCTATCCATTATTATTCTTTAACCGACAGTAATAAATTGTGGCAGAAATTCACCTCGAGATATTTGCAGTCCTCTGTAACTCCATCAGGAGACTAGGTGTGCTTAATTCAACGATGTTGCCAATAAGGACAATGCATCTGTAGCAAACTGATGATAGTGCACCACATTTTCCAACCTATGTTGAGAGAAGAAATATCAAATATGTATGTCAAAGGAATACTGTCACTTCCTTTTCTTAGCCGACTGATAGCATGTCAAGGGGCCCATACCTGTATGATAAGTGTCACAATGCTAGCGAGATGGTCAATGTATGCATTTTGTTCTACGATGGCACTCGTTTTTAGAGAATCAGATGTCTCAAAAAGCCGCATAAGCTGATAGATGAGCTCCACAAGCATCTGCAACTGAAGTTTGGAAATGAATTGTGTCAAGATATTTCACCATAATGTTAACGAGAACCATGAATGCAGAGGTTATTCTCATATCTATTGTACTCGGGATATATCAGACACACATCCATAGTAATATCTCCATAAATATAAATTAAATCTAAAGGCTACCATCCGTTTGTACCCTTAAAATTACACAGATTGCTCTGGTTTGTCTTAAACATGTGGCTCATGTTGCTGACTACATTTAAATGCATAACTTGATGAGACCACCACTCTAAGTACTTTTGTCTTCAAAAAGATGGCATGACCACAAAATTCTGCATGTTCATGAAAAAAGCCGTATGAGAATTGAGAACAAGTATAGTACCTTGCCACTGTCATTGTGTGAGGAGCTGTAACGAGTTATCATCTGCTTGAGCAAATCGCAAACGCCCAAGTCGAAAAGGGACTTCACAGCCTTGTCTGAGGCTGAAGCAAGATTTTTTAGCAGCCCAAGGATGCTCTGCAAAACATGCCAGTTAGTCCATTAATCCTCATGTTTGTAAGACAAGCCCAATAGCAGTGTTAAATGTAAAGTGGCAACTACAGAGGGAGGGGGGGGGGGGGGGAATATGCCACATACAGACAAAATCTTGTCATCGATGGTCTTCCACCCATCCTTCTCCAGCATTCTCATAGCCGTGTCGACCACCTTCAACTCGCAAAGCATATCCATATGTTCGGCCTTGCTGTGAGCGTTGGAAGCGAGCATACCCAGGCAAGAGAGAGCCGACTCTTGTATCTGTAATTGGTCGCAAAGATTCATTAGAAACAATGGCTCTCCAAAGAGGAGAACAAGACAGGCACGGCCCACAATACATACAACCGGAAACACACGTACCGTCTTGTCAGATGACTGAAGGAGGTTGCAGAGCGCTGGAGCGGCCTCCATAGCCTTGCTAACGTCCGCCTCTTTGCATATTCCAATGATTCCGGCGACGATCTTGAGCGCCGCTTTCTGTCAGCATTACAACAAACAGGTTGTGAGCACGGCAGGTTTGCGCAGGGCCCTACGGCAGGGCGGGGTCGTGCAAAAAGGAGGGAGGCTGACCTGCATGCTGGTGGAGAAGAAGTCGAAGAACTGCAGCACGGCGGCGGCGACGCCGAGGCGTAGGCACTCATGCGGGCATTCCTCACATATTAGGTTCAGAGCTCGCAGGCACTGCGAGAGCAAAAGCCAGCGAGGAATAAATATAACTGTCTACTACATGAAACTGTTCTATTGTGCCCTGTCTACTTCTTTCTTTATTATTTTGTATGTAAAACATCAAAAGATTAACTTCTTAATGCTGCCCAAAGTTGAGTGTCTTAAAAAAATTCTCATAAAAGTTTGAGTAACTAACTAAATTGGTACTAGTACCACGTAATGAACACCAATTTTCAATCAAATAATACTACTGTATTGATTTAGCAATATCAAATTAAGTGGGTGAAAGTAAATGAGTAGAATTAAAATGACATTAGATACTCTTGATTTGTTAGCCATGTGAGCAAGTAAGAAACACCATTATCCACAAATAATAATAGTGCCAATGTACTATGAATGTCGTCGTAAGGTTTAGGCGTGGGGTTTGTGATCTTGCATGCTAGGTCAAATTTATTAAGCACGGCCGGAGAGGGGTGCTAGCGATCATGCTCGATATGTTTGCATGTCTGTATACCTGGTCGGCGAGGTCGATGTTGTCGACGGCGAGAAGGCGGTCCCGGAGCGCCTGGACGGCGCCGCACTTCACAAAGTACTCGGCCCACTCCGGCAGCTTCTCGACGACTTCGGCGATGGCTTGCGCGGCCAGGCCCGGCAGGTTGGCCTGGTCGGCGCCGGTGGCGGAGACGAGGGCCGGGAGGCGCGTCAGCAAGCAGCCGACCTTCTGCACGGCGAGCAGGTCGTCCGGGTAGGCGAAGGGGAGCGCGGCGCAGAGCGTTTCCAGCGCCGCCAGGTGAGAGTCCGTGCCGCCGTCCACGTCCTCCAGCGCCGTCACCACGAACTGCAGGACCTCCGCCATCGCGATGTCGGTATAGATCGATCGGCCGGCCGCTCTACGCCACGTTCACGGACGGTCAAGCTCGCGCGCCGGTGTGCCGGTGGCGGCGGCGGCGAGCGTGGTCGGGTTTGTTCGGCCGAGATTCTGCGGAGGGTTCGGGACTTTGGGTGGGACGTGAGGCGGCGGGCCTTTTATTCGTGGCGGCCGGCGTGACCGTCGCGGATTCCAAGGTTGGTTGATTGGGAGTAGGACTGGATCGCGGGTCGGAGTCGGTGCGGGCGCGGCTTGGACTCTAGATCGATACAGATTGATGAGTCTCACACGCGCAGTCCGAGTCGGCATAAACATACGCACTAGGGAAGGCCCCTGCTCTGTCATTTTCTATTTTGTATACTCCCTGTTAATTTTGTCTAGGTAGAATGTATCTAAACAGTAGATACGTATATATCTTAAAAAAAAGTAGGGAGTATATGAAGTTGGAATGAGAAATAATGAAAACTAGCCTTTAAATTTCTTGTGTCACTACGGGAAAATTTATTTTGTGTATTGTTATTGGCCGAGTGACGAGCATAAATCACTTGTTGAAATAAAAACTCTCGGCAAATATTTGAAAAAACATTCGGTAAAAAGCCGGTGCGCACGTGGTAGTCGCGCTCCTACCTAACAACGCCGCGATGAAACTCGGCCTTTGTAACTTTTGTAACTTTAACATCCCCCCCCCCCCCCCCCCCCTCCATTTGTAACTTTTGTCGAGTGAATGTTTTCCAGTGAGTTGTTTTTCCTAGTTCCTAGGTCTAAAATGGTGTCTCACAAAGGCTTCCTTTTTTTGGTTTTTGTTGAGATAGTTGTGTTAAATGGTGAGGTGAAAAAACGGCCACTCCCGGCTAGGCTGGGCGGAATCTCGCGAAACAAAGATGGTATATCCGGTGAAATGACATATTGTGGACCTAAAAAAAATTCATAAAAAAATTAGGAGCTCACTATGTTATACCTGTAGTTCAGAGAGAGCCCGCTTCTAGCAAAACCATTAGGAACTTGTGCAAAATATTAGAAATACCTCAGAAGGTTTTGAGATTCAACCAATAGATGATATGTGCATAGCAAGTGGTGTATATTATTATTTTTAGATTGGGATTTTCTGCTTTTGAAAGACCATTTTGGTAGTTGCTTCACAAAAATTATTTTTGGCAATCGGAAAATGGAATACATATTATTTATGTGAAGAAAATGAAAAATCTCTTTGGTAAGGTTGTTTGCCGTTCCAAGGTACACAGGTGTGTGCAATATGGGCTCATTCCGACAAACAAGAACATTGTTAAGGCATAGCCAAAAAAATTGAACTGATTTTGAATTGAACCAAAGAAAATTATGAATTCAAAATATCAAAACCTATATTACCTTTTTTCCTTTCAACAATTTCACCTAAATGTACCTATGCCGCAAGTTATATATTTTTTGAATTTATTTTATAGGTTTTAATATGTGGTCAAAATATTTGCCGAATGTCTTCTAAAAACACTCGGCAAAGCTTGTTGCGTTCTAATTGATCAAAATGAAAGTCTCATGGTTCGTGCATCCCCACAGTTTGATCCTCTAAGATCCAGAGGCCTCAACTATCTCACCTACATTCCTCTCTCCTTATCCTCTCCCCACTCTCTTTCTCCTCATCCAGTTTGCCTTCTTTTTCACCAACCATCTGAGGCAATGTTCATGGTTAACACGCTGATGCAGGGTGCTCAAGGTCATGGTCGACAAGCCGAGGTAGGGTTCCATGCGCCTCCGTGCTCAGAAGGGGTGCAACCTCGCGATCGACACCCTGGGAGCGCTGGTCGATGCCGCGGGAGCACCACTGTCAGCGTTGGGCACGCATACATTAGCACGCGCACATGACCCTGCCCCGCCCGTGAACATGCAGAGCGGCGGAGGCCATGACCACGACAACACCCTCCTTCTTCCTCAGAGGAAGGAGATTGGGCTTTGCCCTGGCTCCAACCTGCTCCTTCCTCCAACCCTGCTTCTCCCTGGCTCCGACAGCTTACTTTGTCCTGCTCCGGCCTAGCTTTGGCCGCATCCGCCCATACATGGTGGTGGAGGCCACGACAGCATGGCAGCAGCCGCCGCGAGGATAGACCGCCACAACAAAGGCCAATCGAACTTTTTTTAGATAGATTATTGTGTTTAGTGGAGTTGAGTTAAATTTCCCTATACACTCATATGTACCTTGATCCTCTAGCTAGGTTGTATACCCGAGCATGGGCAGCTCAGCCTGGTTGGCCCAACCTGGCCCGAACACACATTTTGGCCCAACAGGCCAGGCTCGGGTTGCAGTTTTAGGCCCAACAGTCAGGCTGGGCCGACCGTGGGCTGGAGTTGGCATTTTCGTGAAGGCACGACCCAATGACTCGATGGCCCAACAGGCTTTTGCTGGCATGGGCCAGGCCTAGGCTAGAAATTCTGGCCCAATAGTTGGGTCACGCCTAGGGCACAGTTTTTTTTTGCGTTGGGCCTTTTTCTCGCCTAGCCTGACCTATAATGCCCACGTAGAGTAGGTTGTAATGGTGTTTCATTTGTGACCTAATGTTTTGGTTACTTTTTTCCCTCAAGCGTTATCTCTGTTTAGGTGCAATGATAACTGGCCAAAGTTTGCAGTTTGGGAAGTGATAATTATGTGTCACGATTTAAAGGATTTCTATTTTCAATTTTCCAAACTCCAAGTAATTGTATGTGTTTTGACATGCTTCTAAGTAGATAATCCCTGTACGTCTGATTATTTAGATTAAGAATTATCCCAGTCATAATGCCCAACATGGGACCGGTGCTAATAATGCACCACAAATTTCCCAAGTCAAAACACCTTAGGTAACTTAACTGCGACCAGTATTGAAGTCATTAAAGCAGTTCATCTTGTCGGTCTGAATGATCATGCTTTGTTCTAGTAATAGACCATCCCCTGCACCAGTCAATGGATGGTAATGATTTTTAGTTTTTAGTCTACCCGCATATACCGCCCATAGATATAAAACATTAAATGATGTAGTCAATGTTCAGAATCAACTCTATATGATTCCCGCTGCTATTTCAGGATTGGATCGCCGCGTTGTTTTGCACATCCTCCCCACGGTTCCTTTTCAATGGCATCCCCGACGCGCCCATCAAGCATGGTAGAGGGATTTGACAAGGGGACCCACTTTCATCCCTACTTTTTGTTCTTGCAATTGACCAATTGAAACAAATCCATGAGTTGGCATACCTACACAACCTCCTCCACAAAATTATAGGTAGGAGGATGGTCATGAGAACTTCCCTTCGGATGATGCAGCTATCTTTGTTGCTCCACACATCATAACCTTTTATCCATTCACGATGTTTTTGGCAAGGCCACCGGTCTTGTGATTAACTTCCAAAAAGTATGGTGGTTCCCATAAGGTGCCAAGATTTTGACCTTGATGACATGCTATATGGTTTGCTGGTTATTCGAGGTTCCTTCCGAATCAAATATTTGGGGATTCCTCTCTCGGTTTGGCAAATAAAGAGAGTGGATATTTTCAACTACTTGAAGATTACATGGGATGGGAAGAACATCAATGTTGCCGGTCGCAGGGCCCTTATTAAGTCTGTGATTACCTTCCAATCGATCTTCCACCTTACGCCACTCAATATTCCACTGGGTTGTCTTGCTTCCATGAATAAGATTGAGCGTACTTTCTTTTGGGCCGGCACGAGAGAGGTCACTAGTGGTAAATGCAAGTTAATTGGGAAATGATGTGTAGGCCCAAGCATCTTGGAGGGTTGGGGATCCTACATCTAGAGAAATTTGCTCGACCTTTTCACTTGAGGTGGCCTTGGTTGGAATGGCGTGATCCAACCAAGCTTTGGGTAGGTATGGGAAACCCTTGTAATCAGGCGGATATTTTTTTAAAGGAATACGGTAGGGGAAGCCTCTATTGTGCTTTTTAAAAATAATAAGAACCCAAATCTACGTGCGTGAGGACTTGAACCTGGGTGGTTGGGTTGTACATCCACTTCCCTAACCATGTGAGCTAGGCTCACTTCTTCGACGAGGCAGATATAAACCTATTCTACGCCGCCACCACTATCACTATTGGCAATGGGAAGATTGCACACTTTTGGGACTCATCGTGGCAAAATGGGGACAAACCCAAAGACATTGCCCCTCTTATTTTTGAAGTTTCCAAGAGAAAGAAATGCACCATCGCACAAGCCTTGCATAACAAAGGTTGTGTGTCAAAAATCAAGATGGATGCCAACTTGACCGTGCTCCATATTTATGAATACATTAGGTTATGGATGCACCTTCAAGATGTGCATCTCCATGAGGATAATGAGGACGCCATTGTTTGGAATATCACTTCCAATGGAGAATAGTGCTCAGCTTCGGCTTACGATGCTCTATTCTTCAGAGCCACACTCATGAGATTCAATAAGATGGTGTGGAAAGCTTGGAAAGCTCCAAAGTTCAAGTTCTTTTCTTGGTTGTCCATTCGGAATAAGATTTGATGGTGGATCATCTCTAAAGAATAGGATGGGATAATTGTGGTCTTTGTCCACTTTGCAAGCAAACCCAAGAAACGACGGCACACTTTTTCTCCCATTTACACTATTCAAAGAGGCTTTGGGAAAATGGCCAAGAGTTGGCTTGTCCAAACCCAAGAATGGACACCGGACCTCTCCATCGAAGCTTGGTGGACTATGATGCAATCCAAAGCCAAACCATAAGGCGATAGCCTCCCTCATGATGCTTGTGAGTTGGAAAATTTGGAAGAGCGCAATGCGAGAGTTTTCAACATGAAGGCTGTGCCGACGATGGTGCTACTCAAGATTATCAAGAGTGAAAATAGGCGTTGGGTAGCACATGTTCTAAACATTTGAGTTTTATAATCTTGGGAGAGTAATCCCGTTTGAACCTCCTTTTTTGCTTTTCTTTGGCTTCGTGCTTGCTGAACACTCCTTCTTAATTAATGAATAATGGCAAGTCTTTTGCCACCCTTTCAAAAAAAGTAGGGGACTACTTGCCGCATCTATTGATGCATGCATCCAACAGTCTTTAGACCTATTAATGATACATACATAACGTGAGACCGTTGCATTTTTATGGACTATTACGTGGTCATGATGACGAAACTAGGGAGTACACGGCAAACAAAGATAAGGGATGAATAATAATCGAGAGCAAGAGAAGATGAGTTGTCCATTCGAATTTTGTTGGACACCAAACTAAAAAAATGGCCCAGCGGAAGCAGCTCCTACTTCAATGGGTACAAAGACTTCTATGGATTGCAAATCTCTTCCTTACTTGTTTGGGCACAAAATATGCAGCTGCCATATTGGCCATGACATGAAAGGTGGGATCCAGGTCTACTACTACATACATGCATACACACACTAGCCACTCTAGCTACCACCAAAGTATCAAAGAAAATTCCACAAGAAAAGAGAGATGAGAATCGATCTTGTCATCAAGGCCTCCACGAACGAGATCATGCGAAAAATCCATTTCAGGATATACAGAGAAAAGGAGGTGCCAGTTAGAGAGAGATTTTTGAGGAGTGTGGAGCAGTTGCTTACACCATCTCCACTACTAGGCTACTGCTACCACTACCGGTACACACCACACCAACAGCCAATGCAACAACACATAAAGTAGCTATAGATCGGCAACTTACAAGAAAGGCAACAGCCATGGCTGCCTGTTTTAATACACATGCAAGCCATCTGTCCAACCAACCTCTGACTATGAACCTTTGTTATTACTTTTTTATTTTCACAGGCTAATCAAGCATCAATCATATCTCACTAACGTGTTGAGTGTTGAGTGTGGATGATTCTGTTAGTTGAAGGGATCAGGAGAAGTACATGTGGTAGAACTGAGTAGGCAGTTGTACTTAACAGTGACACTTGACCTGGAATGAAAGGAAGAGGGTGATCAGCCATAGCTAGAGGTCAGTCTGCAATATCTATGTGTCTATGAAAATATAAAAAGGATGAAGATGTCTAGTTTTATATTAATGTGGGTAATTTGTAATTTAAATCCATATGCATTTAAATAATGAATATGTACATTTAAAATCAAGCTGCAAAATAATTGGTCTCACGACGTGGCTAGGATATGTTTAGCACTTGGTAAAGGTAAGTATTGCACAAAGTATTTGACAGTCCAAAAATAAGGATAGGGAAAACATAAAGTGAAGCAACAGAGGAAGTACAAACGAAGTAAAGGCAATACAATTAATTATCCATATTTTCCATATTCATACTTTTAACTTTATCGTCGAAGTTAAGTAAGGAGTTGGCATAAAAGGTGTAGAATCACGTACGGGTTCTGCTTTTCAAAAGAGTCCTCTCTTTTGAATCCTATAAAAATCACTTCGTTTTCACTTAAAGTGTACGTCCAATGAGACTTCTCAGCTTTTTCTCCTAATCTCCATGCTAAAACGATGGGCTTTGTATGCTATTTTTTTTTCTGGACTAATAGTAATACTATACTCCATTAACTAACATGTAATTAGTAATTACATGGTACTAGCACGTGTACTTCAAGGATGAAATAATTGCTTCAACCACTTAACATGTCCCTATATTTCCCACATGTTAACATCCAATTTAATAGTAATGATGATGAAAAATCACCCACCCCTCCCGCCGTCCCGCGTCACCCCCGCATGGTGATAGGGAGGAACCTTAAATTGGGCGGTCTCCTTCACCCTCACCCGCCGCCGGCATATGGGGCGAAAAAGCCGGGGCGATGCCGGCGGTGGCGATGCCTCTTTGTCCTCTTGCTCAGTGGCTGAACGAAGGGACGCATCTACATGCTAGGGCATAGCGGTGGCATTGGGTTCCATGGCGGCGGCGCGACAATCGGCAAGGTGGTGGTCGTGCCGGGCGTGTCAGTGGCTTGCTTATCGGCACATCCGGGCGGCAAGGGCTATGAGCAATGTGGGCCATGGACGAATGCCTCTGTTGTTAGTGGAGGTGTCGACGTGGTGGTTGGGAGTGCATGCATGTTCTTTGTGGACCACGAGAAGTGTCAGTGGGGTTTCTATGGGTGGATCTGGCAAGGTCAGCGAGAGTCTGAAGGTTGACAGTGCCAGTGGTCATGGCGCTGCAGCTCGATGGCGGGTCTAATCGTGCCTGACCTAGGCCTGTAGGCCCTACTTTCTCTATCCGTTCGACAACCACCTTTGGTGGTGATGGAGGTCCCCTCCTTTTGACTGTTGCATGGCAATAGGCTAGATTCGGGCCAGGGACCAGATAGGGCAGCCGGTGGCTGCGAGATCGGTCAGCATTTCTGTTGACCACTTGCTACAATGATTTGATCTAGGAGGGCTTGGATGCATAGCTGACATTCCTTGTCTGCTCCGTCGGCCTTACGGTGAACTGACAGTCATGTTGCATGCGTGGGATGTCCAGGTGGCGTCCTCCAGAGGTGGACTACACAAGCGTCTCTACAGCCAGAAACATGGCACACTGCATTACATTAATTTTTTAACCATAAGAAAGAAGAGAAATTCTAATAGGAGGTGCCGCGCATACTTCCCTCCCGTGTGACAGTAAGTTTTTTGTGCTTCTTCCCTATTGAAGGGATGACATGCATACATGCAGAAACATTAATTGCTAAATCTAAATTTCAAAATGATTTATCTTCTAAACTTTAATCCAATTAATGATCCATTTTCACCATCGAGTTTGTCCCAGCGAGAGCTTCAAAACTAGATCCGATGTTATGTTTAGAATAATTTATTTCACCGTGTCAGTTACCAAATCATGTTACCCCAATTGCGTGATTAGTTACAAATAGTTAATATGATAATTGTGCATAGTTATAGATAACGTTCTATATTATTTGTTTAGACATTGAAAGAATCTACATGACTTAGAGGTAGCTTTGTAATGTGTCTAACATCTTAGTGTTAGATCGTTTAACAAAAATAGGATCATGCACATTGCGTCGATATAGAAGGACGTATATGAAACTAACAAATGATTTTTTTAATCCGACAACTAAAAAGCGAATAATCTAGCATGTATTGGATAACAAGATGACAAATACTTAAAATTAATTAGTGCATAATCCAAAAAAGATATGAGAACAATTTGACAAAGATCAATGACCATGTTACTTTTTTAATCTAGCAACGAAGTAGTGATAATATATCAAGTATGTGATACTAATCTAGTAATTAATGATGAAAATAATAGTTATAAAACATACCAACATAAGATTTATTTTTAAAGATCTCATCAAGTAAGCTAATAGTTAAAACGAATCATCAATAAGATAAACAGTTTGAGAGATAACTTTTTTAATTTTTTTAATTTAAATAAATCTTTAATGACGCTGTGCAGCATTGCCGGGTAGCAGAGTCCAAGAAAAAATGATGAAATAGACAGATTACATTTCGATTTCCATCTCACATGTTCTGAAAAATGCCATTGGCACATTGCATATCATTAAAAAATTAACCATGTTGATAGATTGTTGCCACATGCAGCCACAATCAAGGATAGCCTGGCCTTGTTGACATCTCCTCAGTTTCCCAATTAATTTATCATCACTCCACACACACCACTTCTCATTCCTTCCTTCCTCTCAACCCACTCTATATGCAAGCATCCATCCATCACCAAGCTTCGTCGCCTCGTATTCTCCACCCTCCTTGTTTCTCACGCGCACCTACGTGCGCCCACGCGCTCAGCTGATCGTGCTGGGAGGATCGATGGGGGAGGAGGCCGGCGCCGGCGACCACGTGCCCGTCGTCGTCTGCAAGGGCAAGCGCAGCAAGCGGCTGCGCGTGCACGCGGCCACGCGGTCTCCCGCGGCGATGATGCCGGCGGCCTATGCCGAGTCGTCGAGTTCTGTGGCGGACGACGGGTGGCCGTCCCCGGGAGCCGACCAGGCGGAGGAAGAGGAGGCGTCGGGGTGCGTCACCGAGGAGGAGGAGGACATGGCGCTCTGCCTCATGCTGCTCGCCCGCGGCGGCACAGGCCGGGCCGGACGGTCGTCATCGCCGGTGGTAGTTCCCGCTGACTCGACGGCGAAAGAAGGCAAGTTCCGGAGCCGGCGGGCCGCCGGGACCGACGGGGAGTTCGTGTACGAGTGCAGGACATGCGGCAAGTGCTTCCCGTCCTTCCAGGCGCTCGGCGGCCACCGCACCAGCCACAAGAAGCCCCGCCTCCTCCTCCCGCCCACGCCTCCGCTTTCGCCTCCTACAACCGACGAGAAGAAGCGGCTGTCGACGACGTCACCGGCCGCGCACGCAACCGCCGATCCAACCATGCTGGCGATCCCTGTACCGGCGACGCCACCCAAGCACGAAGCCGTCACAGCGACCGTTGTCACGAGCGGCCGGTCGGGGCAGCAGCAGGGGAGCAGGCTGCACGAGTGCAGCACGTGCGGCGCCGAGTTCGCATCCGGGCAGGCGCTCGGCGGGCACATGCGGCGGCACCGCCCGCTCGTGCCGGCCTCGCCGACGGACGACGTGGGGGCGGTGGCGGTGATCGGCGTGAAGGAGAGGAGCCTCCTGGAGCTGGATCTCAACATGCCCGCGCCCTGCGACGACTCGCCCGCCGAGACAACGGCGTCGTTCCCGTTCGCCGTGGAGGAGAGATCGGCGGCGAAGGCGATTTTGTTCCCGGCGCCGGCGTCGACCTTGTTGGACTGCCATTACTAGCGATCAAGCAACAGAGTCAGTAAACACACACACACACACCCAAATTAAGGGTAATTAGATTCTCTGTTTCTCATAAGTTTCACACATATAGATACATGATTCATTTCTTGATGTGACTGTGATCAAACAGCATATTCTTTTTTCTCCTCCCTTTTCTTTGTATTCCATTCTTTTTGTTCAAATGATTGGGAATTGGTGATGTAGAATTGTCGGTACAAAAGTCCGAGAGTTGACATTCTGTGATTGAACTATATTTCATTCATTCGTTGAATTTGAACAGGTGTGTTGGTGTTGCCCATTTTTCTCATCCATGTTGGTTACAATTTGATTTCTTCAGCAAGATTAGAATTTTGAATTCCCAATGATATTTGATCGGTACAACTACTACATGTATAGGCATTTCTGTGAAGCGTGTGATGATCACCGCCAAGCCTAGTGTGGTGCCGACGATGAGTAGTGTAAATGAGTGTAAAGTGGCAGCCAAGGCAGCAAGGCAAGAAAGAGAGCTGGGAAAAGGAGTGTGATTGTGCTCACGTAAAGTGAGTGACTGATCTTCTTTCTGTACATCATCAGCATCAAGAAAATAATCTTATACTGTACTAGTATCTTCCTACAAGGAAGTATAAGTGGTTAGCTTGGGTATTGGTACTGGCCATTGCTCTACCAGCAAGAAAGGAAGGGCTGACTCTCAACTGCTTCCTTTCTTCCACTTGGGAGCCCAATCTCTTTCTATCTAGCTAGCATGTTGCCCAACTCAAACCAAACCCAGCTCATCTCTCTCCGATGCCACATTATACCTAGCTAACCAAGACAATGTACACGTTTTTAAGATAACGATGGCTGGCCTCCTGTGCGTCGAATTGTCATAACCCTAAGTTTGTGTGTGGTACTACCACAGATGAAGATAGGATGAATGTGTACGAGGGAGGAGAGACAGAGAGCTGCTTAATATTTACTTCGTCTTTTGGGTTTAATCAAAGTTAAACTAATAATATAAAATAATATTAATATTTACTCCGCTCGTTTAAAAATATAAGATGTTTTAGCTTTATGAAGCTAATGTATCTAGACATCTTTTAGTGTATAGATTCGAGCGAATATATACGAGAGAAGTCCATATTACCCCCTCGAATTTGTCTCAAAGTTCGGTTTACAACCCTAAACTCTGATTTGGTCTAAATTTCAACCTCAAATTATAAAAACCGTTCGAAATTACCCCTTCTCCCGTTTCGCCTGGTTCTGAACGGGTTTTTTTTGCCATGTCAGCATTTTTCCATATCTAATTCAGTATATAGGTAACGATACTATGTACATGTATTCGTGTACATTCCCTTGTATTTGCATGCGCCAGAAACCAGAACAGATCGTGATCAACCGTTCTCATTTTTTCACGGGAGAAGAAAGGGCAGATACCAATCTGGCCCTCGCCAGATCACGCAGCCGCCGGACAGTGAGATGACGCCCTCACCGGACCGTGCCTAAGCCGTCACCCTCCCCGACCTTCCCCTGCCCAAGCAGCCGCCCGCCTCTGCACTTCACCGAGGAGCCGCTCTGTTGCATCGTCTGTTCTTTCTAAGTTCAGGCTAGACAGGTTAAGAACTTGCTCATGCTGTAATGTCTGTTTGCTGCATAGATCAATCATACGGACATGCGCTCTCGTGATCGCATCTCTGTGACTTTGTATGCTCAAATTTTGGTTGTCAAGTAGCATCGAGGAATAAGTTTAATTAATTTTCAGAATTTACTAGATAAATTGGTTGCTGATCAAGCCATATTATTGAAATTGATTGGTGAAGACACCGTTCAACTATGCTACCAGCTAGCTAGCTCTCGACCTCTTGCTGGATGGATGGAAGTAGCTGAGCAGTGTCATGTGGTGTGTTCGCGTGATAGGAACAGGAAGCTTGGAGTTCTGATTGTTTAATCTAAAACGTACTCACACTGAAACCCACCTATGGCAAATATGTGCTAACTTCTACTAGGTCAACTCACTTCAACTAGCTTTATTTGACATGAATCTATTTATATAGCTACTACCTAGGCCGAATTTTCAGTGTATCAGCAACTTTATTTGTACATCTCTCTAGTATTTCAGTGTATGTACTTGTTATGAGTTAAAAATGCATTGCTCCATTTTCATGTGTTAATTTTCTTCTATTCTTGGCATAACATCCGCTTCTATATTTGATAGGTGATATATGTCTCGGAAGGAGTATTTGTCTGTTCGGTTCCACTTTGATGGAAAATTTGTCAACGGCGAGCAAACATTGGAGTATGTTGGTGGGGAAGATGCCATGTCTTTGATTCTCCGCGGGAGTTGCGGAATTGGAGAGATTCATCGTCATTTGAGGCTGCACCACTCAAGTATAGGCAATGAGATGTTGCATTGGTTCGGTTGATGCTGGGAAAGGTTTGATTGATGGCCTTGGATGTCTTGCGAGTGATGAGGCATGCATGGTAATGTTGAAGCATATACCCATTGACGGTGTTGTCAATATTTAAGTTGAAGAGCCGGCTGAACAACTGGTTGAACCAAATCAGACGATGGATGATAGATTCACTGAGTATGAGATACAAGGTAAAGATAGTGGCATCACATTTCATAATCCAGATTTTCATAATGAGGTGCAGATTATTGGCAGCAGTGTTGGTATGTCTACAATGCACAAGGAAGTTCTAATGTTCCTGTGAATTTGTCATCTGCAAATGAAACTTCAAGAAACAAAGGAGCCCGACAGTAAAGATTTTTAGTAAAGATTTTGTGTTCTCATATGCCAGACGTTGTTTTGTCAGACAAGATATCTGGTTGAACTATGTTTCAAATTTTTATTGTGTTATATGTGTGAACCTTACAGATCATTTGTGAACTTTATAGATCATGTGTGAAATTTTATTCTTGCTTTTTTTTCACTATGTCTTGCTGGTACATGGTATTATCTTCATATTGATTCATCATATTTGCAAGAGGAAAGAGTTATGTACTAGACACACTCCAGCAAAAAAGTATGCATAGAAGTCACTCTGTTCCAATTTTTCTAGAAAAAGCAGTACGTCTCCCAAATTCTCAATATCTCCCACTTCCTCTTTCTAAATTTGCAAGTTCGTTTCTCAAGTTCTTAATTTCTCTCACTTCCTCTCTAAATTAGCAAGCAGCATGTCTCCATCTCACCTATTTCATCAGTCATTCAGTAACAGCAGCACTGCAGCAACACTACGTCTCTCTCCCAGGCTACAAGCGATGGCCATGAATTCTTTCTCCTCCACATATCCTTGCACAACCGCTGCACATCTCCCTGCCTACACCACCCTTCACGGGGAAGCAGACCACAGATCGGGGCGACTCAACCCATCTCTCTCCTGCGAGTGTCTCTCCCAAGTTCTGTATCCTCAGATGCGACTCGCCGCGCTGCGTTCCGGCCGCCGCATGCTGGCTACTAGCTGGGCACGAGGGGGATGTGGAGAGAGGATGCAAGTTGAGGGCGGACGCCCCGGAATGTTGCGCTAACTAGCCGGCGGAGGCGCTCATCTCCGATTGCTCTACGAGGAGGAGCACTCTAGATACAGAGTACATGCACATCGTATATGTTTTGGGTTATTATGTTGGGAATACGGAAAAAATGCTGACATGGCAACAAAAACCGGTTCAGAACCAAGCAAAACGGGAGAAGGGGTAATTTTGAACGGTTTTTATAATTTAAGGTTGAAATTTAGACCAAATCAGAGTTTAGGGTTGTAAACTGAACTTTGAGACAAATTCGAGGGGGTAATATGGACTTCTCTCAATATATACACTAAATAATATCTAAATACATTCGCTTCACAAAGCTAAAACATCTTATCTATACTTCTTATAAAGCAAAACCCCACTAAGAGATAATTTAATTTGTCTATCCCTACATGCAGCCCTCCACGTCACTTGATAAATTCTAGCCGTCTGATTATATTTTCTATTAGATCCCTCGGCTCATCATCCAGGGCTAACACGATCCAGTTAATATGCTTTTTCCTAGCTACTTTTCTTAAACATGCAGACGCTACAGTGCTACACCCTTTGCCACTAAGAGATCATTTAAGGCATCAAGTCTCCGCTCAGGTTAATTATTCTCGCCACAACGCTCTTGGCCTCCATTACCTCTGCGTCTTCCAAGATTCCACTCACAAGCCACGAATCCAAAAACATCAATGGATCCAATCAACTTCTACCTCTTCTTCTTCATTTGATTCTTCCTTTCGTCTCCTCTACTCTCCTGGTATATAATCCCCACAGAACCTCACAAGAGTTCCCCTGCATATGCCTTCGCTCAGCCTGGTGTGGAGCCCTCGCAGGCTATGCCTCGCTTTGCTAGGCGGGGCACATCGTCGGCCGCTACTCCGAGGCAGCAGCCTGGGTCGCCATGCAGTCCTCTCGCGCACGGTGGAGGAGGCTCATCCATTGCATGTGGAGGTGCAGCTGGTTGTGCCGCGTCTCCGTGTCCTAGCTCGATATCGATGATGCCGTGCATTATGCTGCCCGATGCCCGTTGAGTGGCGACGAGACTTCGTCACTGATGCACGGTGACACGCAGGTCAGGCTGCTCCATATTATTTGTCGCTGTCTCTTTCGGTGGGATCCCTACGTGTAAGCATCATGCCGGATCAGAGCTCGCATTTGTTTTTGTTTTTAAATGTAAAAAAAGATTTTATTGCTTTAAAAGATAATTTCAGTTGTTCAGCATACGGGGGCTAATCTGCTGATCATGTACATAGTGGAGTCAAATATCTACAGTTTTCTCTGTATCTCACTTTCAAGGGCGGCACCACACATATCTAAAGATAACACCACTCAGCTATTGGATGATCGGACTAAAATATATCTTTGAGTAGATCAAAAAAGGAACCATGCATATCCAAATTAATCCCGATGAGGATATTTTCACCATGACAACTGAACTATTTAACACATATTATTCTACTGATAAAAAATAAATAATTAATTAATTAGATTCATAAGTATTATTGGATTGACTTCTGATATAATTTATTGATACTTCCTCCATCCAATTAGATATAATGAAAGAAATCCCTGCAGCAACGCGCGGGGTATCCCTCTAGTATTTATAAATGGAGGGAGTATAATACAAAATGCATATAATATGAAAATATAATGATGATTCTAATCTAATTTTATATTTTAGATGTTGGTATTTTGATAAGTATTTAATCACAATTTGCAAATTTTAATTTGATCAAATTTAGAATACAAACTCATTATGAAAGCAGGGAATAGCATGGGCAACCAGCAAATCGAGAAGGCAACGTGGTTACTAACTGGCCCGTACCTTTGAGTGAGGCTGACAGGGCGGCCCCATAATTACAACCAATCAACACATAGGGACACCTTTCACACCTGAGCTGCAACTACAACATACTGGCCCTCCACTCCACTCCCTCGCTGAGCCTTCCACCGGCCAGGCGACCACCATGAGAGTTAATTAATGTGGATGGACTAATGGCCCAGAGGGCTAAACTCAGATATGTCCATCTAAGCTATGAACGAACCGTATAAGTTCAGAACTGGCCGATTCTGGCAAATTCTCCTCACCACCTTCAGAGTATGTAGTTGACTAGAGTACCTTACTCTGCATCCTCAAACGAACTTGTAAGCACACGTATGCAAACCGCAAGGGTCACTAAAAATGGTTTTCTGAAGTTCTCGCAAAACCATTGTTCTATTTGCACATTTGAGATACAGGATTGGTATGCACTGCTCGTTCAATGTTTCATAGAATTAATTTTGTGAAATAATGTGTTGTGTCATAACTGTAGAAGATGAGAAAGGAAATGACGGGAAAGAAAGTTGTATTGGTCATCAAGTTGGGGATGTTTGCACTGCATGCCATGGTATAAGTTGAGAAAGGTAATATGAAAAGGAGGGAACCCTCTAGCCTAAGTAAAGTTGGTATCTTTAACTGGGACTAAAGGTCTCGTTTGAATCGGAGCTAAAGGTGGCTGGCTCCCACAGCCTTTTGAACCGAGATTAATATGAATATTAGTCCGAGACCAAAATACGATCGGGACTAAAGCTCAAATAAACCCTGAATGAAAGCTCAAATCAACCTTAAACCATAAATCCTAAATAAGAAAATTTGATTTATTTTTTTTTTGAAATTTTGACTTTCTTTTATTGTTTATTTCAGTTTTCAATTATTTTAAAGGTTTTATATTATTTTTGAATTTTTTAGTTTCTAAGAGTTTTTTATTTATTTTTGAGTTTTTACTTAATAATTGAATTATGCACAAATATTATTTGAAATTTGTTGTTGCTTATTACTTAGACATTGTTGCTTATTTTTAAAATTATTTGGAATTCAAAAATTAAAGTCATATATTATCAAAGTCTAACGGTTAATAGAATTCATAGCATACTATTATTAAGAAGTTATGAGCACAGTGTTGGAAGCTAGTAGGGAAGGAACGAAGAAGTTAAGCATGCTGAGGATGGAGCAGTGTGAAAATAGGTGACTGACTGGGAAGTTTAATTACAAATATGTACTTTGACATAAGAATAGGGGTAATTAGAGATTATAGTGGAAACTGTCAAACAATTCAATACAAAAATAGGTAAATTCAAATAAATCTGAAAAAATCTAAAAAATCTAAAAAACTAAAAATTCTACGGGGACTAAAGAGTCCTCCAACCCCAACACGCGACCTAGGCAACGTGGTGGATCTTTAATCCTGGTTTGTGGCCAACCAAGACTAAATAGAAACCTTTAGTCTCAATTTTGTAGTCTCAATTATTACAATCAGGACTAAAAGCCTTTCACAACTGAGACTAAAGGGCTCTTTTTCTACAAGTGTCGATCACATAAGAGACGTCATCCGGCAACAAACGTACTGAACCCAGCTACCATGAAATAATAATAAGTGGACCGTGTACATGGGCTTGGTCTGCGGGATTGTTGTATGTGAATGCATCTGTTAGACAGATCACAGGAAACCTAGACCAACTGAAGGTCGACTAGTCTAGCTAGAACGTGGCACAGTGAACTGGACTCCAAGCGGCGAGCGATAAGGGCTCCTATACCTCACTCGTAGGTAGTTAGCATAAAACTACCATATTATAAGCAAAATTTATTAAATGATACTACTTTACGTTTTGGTAACTAAAATTTATCACTTTCCTGTAAGCCGATTGCAATTCGGATAAATCACAGATTTGGAGCCAATTGACAGTGAATCAGACATACGGGGCCCATTTGTCAGTGCTGAGGTGGCAGGAACCTGGCATTATTTTGCTGATTAGGACTGGGTCCCACATGTCACGATACTTAAAAAACCTAATTATCTCTAAAAAGAAAAAAAATACTAATTATCTCTAAAAATAAAATAAATAAGTATCCCCACTTCTAGCCAGCATGACTGCCACACACTCTCCGCCTCTGGCCACCCTCGCACCACCGTCGGCGGGCCCCTTCCTCCCGTTGGCCACCCTCCCCGGTGCTGGCCGAGCTCCATCCGGGCTGGCACGGGTGACCTCCAAGCAGGGCCGGCACGACCGAGCTTCGGCCGGGCGGCACGGGCAACCTCCGCCGGGACCGACGCAACCGAGATCTGCTAGGGGCCAGCGCGGCCGAGATCCGCAAGGGCCGACGCGGCCTAACTCTGGCCTAGGAGGCACGAGCGATCTCCGCCAGGGCCGCTGCATGGGCGAGCGGCGGGGAGGGGCACGCCGAAGATGGCCAGCGGCAAAGAGGGGCTCGTCGGCGGCGAAGGGAGGGTGGCGGTCATGCTAGCAGGTGGGGATATTTAGGTTTATTTTTATTTTAGAGATAATTAGGTTTTTAAAGTATCCTGACATGTGGGACCCAGTCCTAGTCAGCAAAAAAGCCCTGTTCCTACCACCTCAGCACTGACAAATGGGCCCTGCATGTCCGATTTGGTGTCAATTGGCTGTAAATCTATGATTTGTCTGAATTACAGAGATATCATTTGGTAAATTTTTCCTAAAATATGGTAGTTTTATGCTAATTACTCATAGCGGCACATAGGGCATCCAGCTACACCAGACTCTCTAGAGGTCCATTAATGTGGAGCTAGCTCGCGAGACATCTTCCCCGATCAGTAGTATCGACTAAAAAAAGAGATGTGGTTGAACCGAGGACATTGCAATTTTCATCATGCTCCTCTCCTGTGTTGCACAAAACATCACTTAAACAGATTTTTTTTACGGTTTCTACTAGGTGGTGATCTAATCCATTGTAGTTTCCACCACTTGATCATCTACACTAGTAGAAAAAGGGTCATCGGTCTAAGCCTTTAGTACCGGTTCCCGTATGAACCGGTACTAAAGGGTACATTAGTACCGGTTGATTTGCCCAGCCGGCCGAGCAAGATCAGTACCGGTTCGATAAGGGCCTTTTGTACCGGTTCATACTAGGAACCGGTACTAAAGGGTAGTGACCTTTAGCACCGGTTCGTGGCACGAACCGGTGCAAAAGGGGTACCTTTAGCACCGGTTCGAGCCACGAACCGGTGCTAAAGGGTTGACACCCATTTTTTCCACTCATGCCTACCCCGCGCAGAAAAAATGTCTAAAAATTAAACGAAAATGATAAAAACTTCAAATTTCAAAATCCTTTGACATGCATGTACCTCACGCAACCAACTTTTATGGAAAATTTGAAATTTTGAATTTTGATATATTTTGAACAAAAAGGTTATTCTAAATTAAATTGGCAATAACTATTGCGTACGGACTTGAAAAAAACATATAATATATGAAAAACCATCTACGCAAAAAGTTACATCCGATTTCAACGGGAAATATGAAAGCAGGAAGATTTTCGATTTTGTCAAAAAAATTAAAAATTTGTTTTTTTGAAATTTATTTTATTATTTCTTCTACTTTTTAGTTATTTTGAAGTTTTTATATTATTTTGGAATTTTTTAAGTTTTTAAGTTTTTTTGATTTTTTTGAATATTTTGAATTTTAAAATTAATAATTAAATTATACACAAAGATTATTTGGAAACCATTGATGCTTATTAATAATTAATCATTGTTGCTTATTTTTAAAATTATTTGGAATTCAAAAAAGTAAAATCATATGTTATCAAAGTGTATGGGTTAATAGAATTCACAGCATAGTATTATCAAGAAGTCGCGAGCGCAGTCTTGGAAGCTAGTAGAGAAAGAATGGAGAAGTTAAGCGTGCTAAGGGTGGAGCAGTGTGAGGATGGGTGACCGATCGGGAAGTGGGACCACTAGTATATACTTTGACATGAGAATAGGGGTGATTAGAGATTAGAGTGGAAACTGTCAAACAATTCAAATATCCAAAAATTGAGAAATTCTGAAAAATAAATTCAAAATTTTTCAATTTTTTTTCAAAATTTATACCAGAAATTCGTCCGGACCTTTGGTACCGGTTCGTGTTACAAACCGGTACCAAAGGTCCCTAGCCTGCACTCCCCTGGGAGCCAACGTGGAGGCCCCTTTAATACCGGTTTGTAATGAACCGGTACCAAAGAGGGGGGGGCCTTTTGTCCCGAATCTTTTGTACCGGTTTGTTTTCCGGTACAAATGGGCCTCTGGAACCGGTACTAAAGCCTCTTTTTCCACTAGTGCTAATTAACTATTTTAGCTCTATTTAACGCAAAACTAAATCTGGGCCTGCTTGTCAATGCTTCATTTGATGTAAAAAATTATACTAGAACATTTAAAAATCATAAAAAAAATGATTGCTCATTCAAAATTATTATTTTTGGGTGCATTAAAATGTAATTGACAAATATATACCTAATAATAAAGGACGTAAGGTTTCCGTGATTGGTTCGTCCAACATTTTTCTTAACCAATATACTCTTCCACCAAACTACATATTACTCTCAATGCCACCGGTAAGTGAAAAAACTGTTCACCAAACTACATATTACCCTCAATGCCACTAATAAGTGAAAAACTGTTCGATTTATTTGTTTTGTATGTTTCGTCCGTCCGCCATGCCTTTCAGATTCGTCCGTATGTCATCCCTCTTAGGCCAGACCCTCGTATGTCGTCCGCTCTTGGTCGCTGGCGTGAGAAACGTTTTCTCCCCTCATCCCGTGTAGTATTGAATTTCTGAGTTCGTAACCGTGTCGGATGAGAGACCGATCCAAAGTTTAGATCTTGACCAGACCTTCTCTCAGCCTTAAATATGGGAGCGATCCATTGAAATCTAGAGACACATGAGCTCCGATGCCGAGAGATTCATGTCGTGCAAGTTTGTTGACCTCCATCAATGGAGGCTAGAGCTGAGCCCACAGGTTCATGGACCACTGCTCCTGTGTCGGACGACGTTGGCATAGTAGTTTAGCTGCCAGCGTGAGCTGAAAGACTCCTAGGTGCAGGTTAATGGCAGCGTCTGCCGCGCGCTCTTCATCGGCCACGCCTTTGCCGCCCTCGAAGCACTAATCAAGGACAACACTATCACCATGCAGCTCATGACCGTCCAGCGCCCTAGCTCCCATCCCCACGCCTTGGCGTCCACCGTTTGACACCCCGGCGGAGCTTCGGCAACAGACGCCGCTAGCTTCTCCATCTACCCCATCGAGAGGAGGAGCGTCTTGGGGAGAAGGGCAAGGCACAGGAAGCGGCCAAGGCCGTTGTGTACTAGCATACCTAAGCAGCCTTGGTGGCTTGGTGGTCCTGTTGCAGGGCAGCACAAGAGCGGGGCAACGGTTATCTAGGCGTAGTGGTGCTGTTGCATGGGCAACACAAGAGCGGGGCAATGGCTAACTGATGTCGTGGTGGCAACTTCTATGGTGTATGTTTCTTTTGTTTTCTCCCTCTACAGACGACTTAAGTTTCTGCATTAGCTACGGAACCAAATTACCTGATATTGTCTTAGCTAACATGCTCTACTTCGCTTCATGATTAGTTCAAGGCACGAAGGATTTACTTCGTATATGCACCACCACCCCAGACGTGGGTGGCTTGCTCTCACGGTCATGGACCTCCACTCAGAGCGTGCCTGAGTCTTCACGTATCCTGATTGTTGTTTTTTTCCTCGAGTTGTAGTATTTTCCGCCGTCGAAGATGCGCTCAATTTCAACGGCACTCCAGTGGCAAAAATTAGACTCACATATTAAGCTGGCCATGCTCGCTTACATGATGTGGCCCAAATCCCATGATAATGAATTCGGCAGCGTAGGTGAAAGAAAGCAAGAAAGGAAGTAAAACAGAAATGTGTGGTGAAAATTTAAATCTAGCTAAAGAATTAAAGATGGTTAACGAACCAAACACGACATATCCTGTCAGACATTGACTACATAAAAGTAAAAAAGTCAGTTTCTCAAAATTCACATGTAAAAAATTGTTTACAGTTTTATTTCACTTCTATGGATAGACCTGATGGTAACAGTAAATTGATGGAATTTAGGGATATTTAGAATTATACCGATGTTATTTATGAAAGAAAAAAAATTATCTCCCGGTGCAACGTACGGACATGTGTGCTAGTTTTATATAAAGCATCAATGTAATAAACCCGTCTATATATTGTAAGTTGGTTCGTTCTACAGTTGTTTCGGTTGGGTAAATTAGGCTCAATAATGGGAAACTGGGTAAAAGGGAGGGAAGCGGTTCGGTTGGGCTACGTTGTTCTTGGCTGCTGAGTTGTTCCGTGGCGGCGGTGTGGCTGTCGGACATGTGTTACCGCTGATGGCGTCAGTGCTGGTATATTAAAAAAATGACACAAGAAAAATTATAAAAGCAGACTCATTTTGCTTCAATATATACCCACCGGAACCTCCAATTTTTTCTAGTATAGACCACTAAGGACATGAGGAACAGCTTATGAAGTTGTGATCCAAGAAATATAACATAAAGTTGCATTCATCGATGGAGATTTATTCAATATTCACATACCTCGCCTGGAAACGTACCATGTTGATAATATCCATACACATAGTTTCCATTAAACAGATAGCTGAAATGCTAAAAAAAGTTGGGCGACTTCTAACTTATTTCCAACACAATATCTTAACAAGTAAATAAAAAAAAAGTAATGTATTACAAAGAGACTCTAAGAGAGTACATAATGAAGACTCATTTATTGATTGAATTATGTTGGAGTATATGTGAAATATCACATAATTAGTCAACACAACCAGGTCCACCGTAAAAGAATTGGGATGAATCAATGGATGTAGGAGTATAGCAACCCTTCATGTCAGCCGTATATGGTAGATCTTTGTCAATGAAATAATCATGTTCGTCATCATCGACGAGTCTAAGGCTACTGAATGATGCGGCATTCCCGCTTGCTGCGACATAGCCGCTTCCCATTGGAGGACTTAACCGTGGTTTCTTGTGAATTACATAGCCACCAAAGCTAATCTCTACAGGATTATCTATGATTCCTGGAAACAAGGACTTTGGGAAGTAACCCACTGGTTTTGGTTCACCATTAACTCCAAACTCGATGTGCCAGTCACCTGAATATCTTTCCTACATGTATTTGTTGACAAATCAGTATTACAAAATAACACATTGCACATATGTAAAATGATACTACTGTCTTTGAAAATCAACATGCCTCATTAACATTCTAGAAAGAGCATAAAAATGTATCTACCTTAAGATATTGATTAACATTAAATTATTTTAGGTTGACATTTTACCATTAAATTTTCCATGAAAATAAGGTTCATGCCAAAAATTCTCCTAGTTTTTACATCAATTACACGTTCTCATTAAAAAGTTTGCAAAACAAAAAACCACCATCGATTCAGTAATGGAGCGGGTAGTCTATAAGCTAAATTAGCCCTATTGAATATGTCACTTGAAGAATAGATATAATTGACATTTGCGGTATATTATACATGAACAAAATAATGTAGTGGGTTTCGCACTCCAAAAACTAATGTGAAACAAGCAAATGAATTGATATAATTGACAAAAAAGTTCATGATAAGATATAAAGTATGTAACTAGAGTAAGCATAGTTCTAATCAAAGTTACCACAAAAAATATATTTACTACAATTCTTTTGAAAATTTCAGTTGCTCAAGTAAGTTGCATTATTATCAACTAATTTGGCAGCTCAATATGCAAACACCAAACCGCCCAAGTCAATGTCCTTTAAAATCAATAGAACAAATCAAATAATATAGCATGTACTAGTAGCAAGGATTACCTTAAATATTCTTAGTGTGATATACCATTTCTGGCCACCGACATGCGAAAGCGGACTAATGACTTGGCCTGGAGCTATGCTTGCTGATGTCAGGTGAAAGCCAGGGCAATTCATGTTCACGCAAATCTTGCCAGAAGTTTCTTCACTCTAACATTTAATTGTAATTGATGAATTATGCTAAGAAGTTTGGAGTATCACACACAATTATTTATCATAAGCATTTTGAATAAGTACATGGTCAGGTTTAGGGACATAAGCCTACAGACCGACTCATTCTCTATAAAGTTCTTATTACATGATCAAATATAATGATGGCATGCCAATTTATTGACACTTTTATTTACAAATAGACGTAAAAGAATATTTAGATTGGTGTTGTGAAAATAGTACTATATTATATAAAAAAATTATGTGGAGAAATATGTAAATAACTAAATATTACCATTTTACAAAAGAATACAGTAATTATAAGACAATTTACTTAATGCATATTTTAGACATTCATAGACCATAATTTTTTGAAGAAGTTAAATTATGACAGCTTGTACATCAATTTTGTGTATGCTTGTACATGAAATGTTGTTAGTATACAAAGAGGTATGAAAAAATACATTAGTACTCCTTGTCATCACTCATAATTTGTACTATTAACTCATCATAAGTTTATAGAAAGAATACTTACTATCCAAGACATGTAGAAATGAGTATGAGAATCCTTGTACAACCATGGGAAAATCTACACAAAATTGTTGGAGTGTTAATACATGTACAATGAATTACATCAAGTTTTAGGATTATATATTATATGGGATAGGAGTTTCACTAGGAACTCTATTATGTTCCCTGGAAAAGGTAAAATCTTAGTTGTGTAATCCGCAACAAGTTTTTCATGCTAAATTATTTATATCCATGTTGAGAAGAGTGCATGTAGTTTGAATTTAGTAATGAACAACTATATATATATATATATATATATATATTACATATATAACTATACACCATATAGAATATAGGTACTACTAAATTAGCTACAAATGTAAACAAAGAATTTTTGCAAAATATGTACTCGATCAGGAGGATGGACATATTAATTTATGAGAAGCTCGGCCACTAGTTTTCCTACGAAGATTCTTTGTTTGCATAATGATTAACATACGTGACATCCAATGTCAGCAGTTCAAATTATGACATTATGCAAGAGACAAATTCATCTGCATGTTTTGTCTTGGATTTTAGAAAATGATGGTTGCAAAAATCAAATGCTGCATGGAAATAAGAAATCAAAAAGTAATTCTTTCTGAAATGTATAGTACAAAAATATGGAAAAACATAAGAATGTTTAATTAAATAAAACACATATTTTTCTATGCACTTCAATTTATAGACACAATTAATAAGATTCAGATATTGTTAATTAAATATATAAGTAGTTTGGAAATTTCTATGTCACATGGTTTAATGATTAGTGAGAACAAATAACATGAATATAATAGCTTATAGGTCCATGTTAGTAAGCCACGATATCAAAGATTTGTATAAATTTTCAACAAACTTTTCTTAGCTACACACACGCTTGATTAATTTATATAGTACATGAGTTGTATGTAACATATGTTTTATTAGCATGAGGTGTCACTTAGCTATGCAGAAATAACCTAGGAAATAAAAATATGGTCTTCTAACAAATTTCCATCCATATGGAATCCAAAATAGATAATTAAAACAATTCTCTTTTGGGTTATGCACAACATATGCAAAAGAATGTCTACTATTTTTATTCATGTCGAGTAATTTGTGATAATCAATATTTTTTGACTCTCCAAATCATATAACTTACATGCCATCCAAATTGAATTCCATTAAGTGAAGATGGTTGTCCATCTCCTCTATTTATAATCCAAATCGCATCTCCGCTTGCTTGACCATGTTCTAAATCAAAGCCATAAACATCTACTGCAGCCTTTCCACCATAATACTTATATTTATCATCTCCTGGGAGCCAGGTATGACTCGAGAACTATCAAAATGTAATTACTAGAAATAAGTGTGGGTATATATCATATCTTAGTGTAAAGATGATAGATAATAAATTTCAAAAACACCAAGGGCAAGTAAGACACACTTAGTACTCACGTAAGTAATTTTTGAATCTCCATTGATGGTAATATTATCATTTGGAAGGAAAAACTCTGAATGAATGTGAGAAGTCCATGTTACTGTTGAGTTTCCTTGCTTCAAATTGTTAAGAGAGGGACAACAAATCAGGATGCAAACCATCATGAAATATTTACTGCAATATCAATAGAACAAAGTATGACCTTTACCTCCTCAATAGAAGGAAAACATCCTCCAATGAGTGTACCAATGAGAACTAGAATCATAAGAATCGCAACAGATCGAGTAGAATTATCCATGTAGAAGCCAAAGGAGAAAAAATGCTCTAGTGGGAGATGTGCTTCTCATTGAGACCACCCTCTTTTAAAAGGGTGAAAAAGCATGGCGAATCTATGATTTAGTGAGGGAATAAGTGTAAGGCATTTAAGGCATGATTATAAAATATTTAATGAATACAAAACTACTCGACCTCATACACTTTTCATATTAAATATAGGATTTAATAACAAATGAATGAGGTGTATTAATATTCTTGTCATATAAGACGATTACATAAGATATACAGAAATAAATTCAATATAATGGAAAATCTTAGATTTTACTAAAAAATGAAAACTTGTCCATATAATTAAATAACAATATATGAATTAAGTTAGTAAAATTAACTCTAAAATTTAAGAATATTTAATACAATGCAAAAAAGAAACAAACAAACAAAATATATTGTTTAAGGATCAAATAAATGAGGTGCATTTATATCGTACTCATACAAAATGGTCACATATATAAGTTACTAAATAATTAATTCAGTGAAAGCAAATCTCATATTTAATAAAAAGTAAGAATTTTTTTCATATAATTAAATAATATGTATTGTAATTATATATAAAAATATCATCTAAGATTTAAGAAACAAGTTGTAGTGGAGCATTTTGAATTTATTCATATACACAAAGGCGTAACATGCATGAATGGATTGAGATGAAATGGTTCCAACAACAAATTGGAGTGGTGTGTTGCAGAATGGACTGGTGTAGTGCAGTGCATCTCCATTTTTTTTCTAGAAACAGGCCAACCCGTGGGTTTAACCCGCATTAGCCGTGCGGGGACACTAATCCATGCAACCAACAATCGACCACGTGTAGGTTCCGAGCGGCCAAGGTGGCAAGGGCCCAACTCCCCTCCTTCCTTTGTTCCTACCCATGGTTATCATCGTGCATAGCTACCGTTGTTCCCCTGTATCACTGCCTAGTATCACCATCCCTTGTCCTCTTGATCCCCCACTCCCTAGGGTTTCTTGCAACGCCGCTGCCCTGCACCACTATCATTTACCTGCTTGCACCTCTGTCATCGGCCTGCATGCGCCACCACCATCGTCGGCCTGCTGATATACTCTCAAGACACTAATCTTCCTCTAGAGTACCTTTCCTTTTGTAACATCCTAGAATTTTTCAAATTTAATGTTAAAAAAATTAGATTGATGGATTGTTTGTCTTTGTGGAAATTTCCTTAAGATTTGAATTTTTTAAATTATATCAAAAGTATTTCCCAAAATGGTAATATCATAAGTACTTAGTTTCAAAATATTTCCAAACAAACCTATTGCTGATTAGAGGTTTTTGAAATTGGTAAATTAATTATTTTAAGAAAAAACATAAAGCCAAAAATCCTATTTTGGAAATCAAATGCCTAAGTAGCCATATAGGCCAAAGAGCATAAACATACACTAGTGGGAAAAGGCTTATAGATAGATGTTTTACTAGTGGAGCACATTAATCAATATGCTCCACTAGTATTTACTAGTGGCGCATTATCAAATATGCTCCACTGATAATTTTGTTACTAGTGGCGCATTCTTCTAGAAATGCGCCACCAATACGTCTGTGGGACCCACTAGAAGGGTGATCAACAAAATATCTTGGATTATCAATGGCGCATTTACAATATGTGCCACGCATATTTTACCCTTTAGTGGCGCATATTATGAATAATGCGCCACTGATAAGTCTGTGGGACCCACCTGGGCCGGGACCCACCTGGGCCCCACTGGCCTGACCCCTGCCAGTGTTATGCGTGGCGCATATAGAAATATGCGCCACGCATAACTTGTGGGACCCACACCTCTGAAAAGGTGGCAGACTTATCAGTGGCGCATATTGTTCAATATGCGCCACTGATAAGGTCGGCCAGATCTATAAGTTGGCAGCCCCCCACTACCATTTCATTCTTCTCCATCCAATATCAAACTAGATCTAGGTCATCCTCCTCCTCCCCACCACCTCAATTTCTCCATTCTTGCCTCTATTCTTGGTGTTTAAACCTACTTTGCTCCATAGTTTTGAGAGGGGAAGCCTTTCTAAGTTATAGATCTACTAAGCCAACTAGGTGAGTTGTTGGAGGACATGCATATGGATGTTTTATGTGGCCGGTGGACGTCTCGCGTGCGTTGTACACGCATGCATGCTTGTGTGTGGTGCATGAATGTTTATAGGTGACGAAGAAGCAAGAGCATGTTGCTTGCTACGGCGTGGTGCATGGATGTTTGCCGAAATGTTGATTAACTTCCGTTTCGGCAATTTTTTGCACTACCCATACGTCCTATTTTTAGGAGAGGTCATGCCGAATTTTTCCGGCGACCATGTATGCATGCATGTGTGTATGTGTGTGTGTGAGCACATGATGATGTGTGATTCTAAGGTACTCTCTTTTCTCTATACCGCGCAGGCAACCATGGTCAGACACATGAGCGAAGGTCAAGTGGCTAGATACAAGGAACGCGCGGTGGCCGACATGAGGATGAACAAGAGGACCCACATAAGATATCCGTGTCGAACATGCAAACTTGGGAGCTTACTCGACCCTGATTCCGCAGACCTGGAGAGTCACCTGCTCACGCGTGGTTTCATGCCCGGCTATGATTCTGAAGATGACGAGGACGTCAACAATGGTATTTCTAAAGACGAGGGCGTACAAGATGATCATCATGAAGGAGATGGCGGCGGCGGACATGATGATGATCATCACGAAGGAGATGGCAGCGGCGGACATGATGATGATCATCACGAAGGAGATGGCGGCGACGGACATGATGATGATGGAGAAGACGCGGCGTCGACAGGCACACAGTCACGACTAACCTCAGCCTTGCAGGACCCACATGTTCAGGAACTGCTCCTCAAGGAGACGAGCAATGCGAAAGCTGCTGCCAGAGAGAAAGCCAAGCTGGAGCAGATGGAGATTGACGGAAAAACTCCGTTGTTTCCTGGGTGCCGACCCGAGGATACACGCTTGAGCGTCACGCTCAAGGCTCTGGAGATGAAGGCGGAAAGCAAATGGACCGACGTAAGCTTCAATAAAAACATGAGATTCTGGCAAAAACGTCTTCCCAAAGGAAACACGTGTCCAACTAATATCGAGGAGGCCAAGAAAATCGTGTGCCCTCTAGACATGCCATACGTTAAGTACCACGCCTGCATCAATGATTGCGCACTTTATCGGGATGAGTACGCGGAGAGAACCACATGTCCGGTGTGCGGCCAAGGACGATTCAAGATTGGGAACAAGAAAGTACCTCGGAAAGTGGTATGGTACTTTCCTATCATTTCCCGTCTGCAGCGGTATTTCATAGATCCTAAGGAAGCAAAGCTCATGCGATGGCACGCGGATAGGAAGAAGACCGAAGATGATCCGCATAAGGGCAAGATCCTGACACACCCTTCGGACGCTAGCCAGTGGAACGCACTTGACATCGACTTCCATGAGTTCGGGGCCGATCCAAGGAACATCAGGCTTGGTATGAGCACCGATGGACTCAATCTGTTTGGCAACCAGAGTAGCACACACAGTACCTGGCCCGTGTTTGTATGGCCGTACAACCTCCCTCCATGGTTGTGCACCAAGCAGAGATATGTACACATGTGTATTCTGATTCAGGGGCCAAAACAGCCAGGTGTCGACATGCATTTGTATCTCGGGCTGTTGAAAGAAGAGCTAGCCACGCTGTGGGAGACACCTCCTCGTACGTGGGATGCATACTCAGAAGATTATTTCCCTTTGAGAGTCGCGTTGTTCACAACGGTGCAGGACTATCCAGGTTACAGTTACATCTCTGGCCAGGTGAACCACGAACACAACGCATGTGTCAGGTGCATGGATAAGACCCCACATCTCCAGCTACCAAGGGATCCAGGTTCCTCGAAGACCGTGTTCCAACAGACTCGGATGTGGCTTCGAATGGATCACCCGTGGAGAAAGCACGGAGACCTGTTCAACGGTAAAGAAGAGCTTGAAAAAGCCCCACGTCCGAGGAGCGGTGAAGTAATCGACGACATGCTGGAAAACTGGGAAGAGTGCCCTTTGCCGGGAAAGAAGCGTCCGACGAGCACGTCCGTGAGACGTTGTTTGGCCTCTGCAACTTCTTCGACGTCATCTCGAGGAAATCTATCGGCTTGAAGCAGCTCGACGCGCTGCAAGAAGAGATCATCGTGATACTGTGCGAGCTTGAGATTTACTTCCCGCCCGCGTTCTTTGATATCATAGTGCATCTGCTCGTCCATCTCGTGGATGACATCATTCATCTCGGTCCAACATTCCTGCACAACATGATGCCGTTCGAAAGGCTGAATGGTGTTATCAAAGGATTCGTTCGCAATAGGTCCCGTCCTGATGGAAGCATCGCCAAGGGCTTTCTGACCTACGAGTGTGTCTCGTTTTGCCAGAATTATCTACGCACCGAGGAGGACGACACGGACGACCCTGTTGGTCTGCCCAAAAGAACGCACCTCGGTAGGCTTGCCGGATATGGTCACCGCGAGGGTTTTCGCGCCTTGCATGTCGGCGCGAAGGGTCGACGCCCTGACTTTGTCCGGGCACACCTCGTCATGCTACAGCACATCGAATTGGTTGACCCTTGGGTGGAGGAGCACAAAAGCTTTGTAGAGTAGAAGTTCATTGACCTAGGTCGGCCGAGGAAGAAGGGAGACGTAACAAGAGAGCACAACTCCAGCTTCGCGGCTTGGTTCAAGGAAACGCTTCACGGCCTGCAGTCGACACCTTCTACGGAGGATGAAAAACTATTTTTTGCATTATCACAGGGCCCCGGGCACAACATGAGGACATATCAGGCCTACGACATCAACGGATACAGATTCTACATGGAGGAAAGGGACAGGAGTAGCGAATATCAGAACTCAGGAGTAACGATGCTATCCTATGCCGATGATGAAGCCACCGTCAAGGAAAGATTCTTTGGAAGGATCGAGGAGATCTGGGAGCTCGACTACGCCGGAGAGAAGGTGCCGATGTTCCGTGTCAGATGGGCCAAGAGCGTCCAGAAAGAGGGCCGGTATTTCACCACCATGGTTATACCCGATGCCTCCGCAAAGAACGCCTCCGCAAAAAATGAGCCATGGGTACTCGCGAGCCAAGTTGACCAATGCTTCTTCATCACCGACCCGTCAAAGCCAAGCCGTGTTGTCATGAGAAGGGGCAAGAGGAGCATCATCGGAATGGAAGGACCCGCCAACGACCAAGACTTAGAAAAGAATGGCGATCCAAAGATCAAAGAGGAATTCGACAAGTACTTCGACAAGCCGACTGCCGCGGGAAGAAGGAAGACCACCCTACCTACTAAAGGTTGTCCATTCACGAGAAGAAACCTCAACATTCCCGGCCTAAAGTATTCAACCGCGAGGAAGAAGGGCAAGAAGATTGCAAAGAGACGCTAGCTCTAGCTATCTAGCGCGGAATCGAGATCATGACATTTTGTATGGATATCGATGTGTAGTGTGACATGACGATATATATTCGTGGTTTTTTGAATAAACTAACTATTATGATACTCACAAATAAAGTGAGAAAAAGATGTGAGACATGACAATGTTTTTGTTTTTTTACTATTACAAACTATTATTTTAAAGTAACTTGTATTTGTTAGAAATTGTGAAAAAACAATTTAAAACTATTACAAACTATTATTTTGAAGTACCTTGTATTTGTTAGAAATTGTGAAAAAACAATTTTTTTAAAAAAGGTGTGAGGGCAACCTCCAGGGTTCGAACCCTGGATCCCCCCCGCTGGCTGCTGCAGAGAATGCTACCACTGAGCCACTGAACGATTCTTGTCATATGGCATGTGCTCGCGCTATTTGACTAAGTGTCAAATATGCGTGGCGCATATTGCACATAATAACGCTTCGCCGGCTGTGTTCTCTCTTCTTCCCCCTATTTCCCCCGCGCGCGCCTCTCCGCCCTAACCCTAGCCACCGCCGCTCGAAGCCATCGCCGCTGCCCTCTCGCTCCGGCCGCTGCGCTCCGACCGCTGCGCTCCGGCCGCTGCGCGTCGCTCCAGCCCTCTCGCTCTAGCCCTTTCGCTCCGGCCGTTGCGTCGCTCCAGCCCTCTCGCTCCGGCCGCTCCAGCCCTCTCGCTCCGGCCGCTGCGTCGCTCCAGCCCTCTCGCTCCGGCCGCTGCGCCGCTCGAAGCCTGCCGCCGCTCGAAGCCTTCCGTCACCAGGAGGAGAGAAGGAGACCCTCTGGACCAGGAGGAGAAGGAGACCACCAGGAGCAGGAGGAGGATCCCCGCCGCCACAGGAGGAGGAGATCAGGACTGCGTCTGTTAGTCCAGTCACAGTAAGATTCAGCCCTTTCTCTTCTTTCCCCCTCCCCTCCACTCCCCTTCAGTCTGTCTGTCTGTCTGTCACTCGTCCTATCATATTAGATCGTTCCTGCGCTGCTAGTTATTGTCAATTATTATTAATATTATAAAATGCTTAAATCTGATCATTAGATGCGTCTGGGTGTAGCAATCATCACACACATGGATTTTAAATCTCATCAGTCATCCCCATTCACTTTAAAACTACTGCAAGATTTATTTATCTGAACAGTGCTTCAGTAGATCTCTTGGCCCCTGTTTGTTTTTATGGTTCCATCATCCATATGCGATTCATTTTGTTTTGGTAATCGCTGTATCCTTACACTGGTGTGCTTGTCTGTAGCAAGATACTATAAATAAAGGGTTACAGCCGATCGCCTGCAAAATTTAAGATCAATCCAGTTTTCACAATTGATCAAGCATTCATAGCATCTCTGTTTTAGACAGATGAGCCCTTTGGATTCATGGACCCATGGTTCAAATTGTACTATTCCAGTCCTTCCAAGTTGGTGCTTTTGCATCTGTTGTTTCAGTGCATTGTCTCTGATGCCTTTTTTATTAGACGGTGTTCTTTTGTATACTACAAGATATGCATTTTTTGAGATTGACCTGATGCATAATCCAAACAGAGCATGTGTATATGCAAGTGTTCTTAGTCCACACCTCTGATGCTTGTGTTAGTAAAATATAATTGGATAGGGTATGTACACTGATCTTGATATTATGTTCTCCACATTGTTCTGCAACTCTTAAGATACAGAATCCTTTCATTTAGTATGGCACTATGTAAATGACAAATATTTTTCATATATCTGTTAAACAAGAAGGTGCACTATACATGATGACATTCAGCACATAAAAACTAAGTAGCTCACTAAGTAACATTGGTGGGTCCTCTATATTAATAAGTCTGCTTTGAATAAGTCTGCTGGTGTTACTACCATGGTTACAGTCATGTGTTGTTCCTCTGTATTAATTAACATGTATATGCTTTTGTAGGTTCCGCCATGGTGCGCCGCAAGATCACCACCTACGCTATGATGAGCCGACGCCCACCACCACCCCCTCCCCCTCTGACGCTGCCTCCAACGCTGCCACCTCCAGCATCCGACGACGAGGAGGAAGAAGTCCCCGAGGTGGACTACCCGGAGGACGAAGAGGAGAACGACCGCCTGGAGGCGGAAGTCCTGGTGGAGATCGACGACATGGAGTGGGCCATCTCGGACCCCGAGAATGAAGAACAGGTGGCCATCCACGCCTCGTGGCGTTCTCTGCGGATGGAGAAGAAGGAGGCGGCGCGCGACGACGAGTTGGACGGCTTGCTTCTTGAGTCGGGGCTCAAGGAGTCCCGCGACCGCCACACGACGGAGGAGGGAGCGCGCGGCTTCATGGAGTTGGAGCGGCGGCGCCTCTTGGCGCTGCTCGCGGAGGACTCCGGTCGCCTCCACAAGATTGTGGAGGATGACTTCCTTCCCGCCCCCGCCGCTGCACGAGATGCTCGATCGGGCCTAGCGGCGACGAAGAAGCGCGTGAGGGCCAACGACGATGAGGCGGGCCCCTCTAGGCGCTAGAACTTTTTTTCGTATTATGAACTGCTTATATATGATCATATGAACTGCTATGTTTTATTCTAGGCTTATGAATCCTTGCCATAGTATTTGTGATCATGCAAGCATGCTTTTGAACTTTGTCATTCCTTTTGTTGCATAACATATATACTCCATTCTAGGCTTATATATGATCGATCGTCATCCATGCTATGTTTTATTCTAGGCTTATGAATCCTTGCCATAGTATTTGTGATCATGCAAGCATGCTTTTGAACTTTGTCATTCCTTTCGTTGCATAACATATATACTCCATTCTAGGCTTATATATGATCGATCGTCATCCATGCTATGTTTTATTCTAGGCTTATGAATCCTTGCCATAGTATTTGTGATCATGCAAGCATGTTTTTGAACTTTGTCATTCCTTTCGTTGCATATATAACATATATACTCCATTCTAGGCTTATATATGATCGATCGTCATCCATGCTATGTTTTATTCTAGGCTTATGAATTCTTGCCATAGTATTTGTGATCATATGCAAACATGTTTTTTAACTTTATCATTCCTTTCATTGCATAACATATATACTTCATGTCTATACAGAGATGCTGAAGTGGTACGTGATGTACAGTGGTCGGGTTCTAGGAGTCTACGAGGAGTGGGAGGACTGCCAGGCACAGGTGACCAACTTCAGCGGCAACTGCTACAAAGGGTACAAGACAAGAGAGCTCGCGGTCTCCAAGTGGAGGAGACACGTGTGGAAGAAGAATCGGATGAAGTTCTTGATCATGGTCTCGATCTTGCTCATCGTCGTCGCCGGTGTGATCTATTCGAACTTTTTTTTGATGTTGGACTTGCTTATATATGATCAATCGTCATCCATGCTATGTTTTATTCTAGGCTTATGAATCCTTGCCATAGTATTTGTGATCATGCAAGCATGTTTTTGCACTTTGTCATTCCTTTCGTTGCATAACATATATACTACATGTCTATAGAGAGATGGCGAAGTGGTACGTGGTGTACAGTGGTCGGGTTCCAGGAGTCTACGAGGAGTGGGAGGCCACTGTCAGGCACATGCCGGTGACCAACTTCAGCGGCAACTGCTACAAAGGGTACAAGACAAGAGAGCTCGCGGTCTCCAAGTGGAGGAGACACGATCCGGTCTTGCTCACCATTGCGGGTGTAGTCTACTCGGTCTTTTGGTGAGATGTGTAGTGTGTGTAATGTGTAATGTGTGTAATGCATGGACTTGGGCTATATATGTTCTAACACTTCTAATATTCGGGAACTTTGTCACTATTATGGATCTAATTGTTTGTGATGATGATATATTTGTTTTATACTGCATGCTGTATATTTTGCAGTTATATTGTATACCTATATATATTCCTGTGCATTGCTGTGTATAAATACCAGAAAATATCAGTTTTTTTTTGGACCTGTACGAAATATCAGTGGCGCATATTATAGGTGTTTAGTGGCGCATTATGTATTGGTGGCGCATATAGCAATATGCGCCACGCATAAGACACTACTGGCGTATATGCAATATGCGCCACCAATATTAAACATATGCGTGGCGCATATTGACATGCGCCACCAATAAACTGTTATTAGTGGCGTGGCAGTGGTGGCGCATCCCATATGCGCCACGCATATGGCAAAATGGTGCACCACCAATAGGCTTTTTTCCACTAGTGATATTATATAACTTGTTTATTAGGACAAGAAAAGAATACCTCAATGTTATAAAACATATTTTGATATTTTATTTTTTTCCTCCAAAACATTGTAAAATATAGGTGTTAAAATAAAACCCATAAAAGTCCATTTGTAATAAGTCATATAACCTTATGTGGACAATTTTGATTTCACAATTTTATTTTCAAATGAAAATAGTACAAATGTGTTTCATTTTAAATTATCTTTGCAGTGGTATATTATTCAAAAATTTCTGAGATGGTTTGAATCAAATCAAAAATTTAAGTCAATAGTTAAAAGGGAAAACATAAAAGAAGGAAAAAAGTCACAAACCGAACAGCCCCATCCGGCCCAACCTACTCAGCCACCCGTGGCCTTTCTGTTCTTTCTTTTTTTTTTCCTTCCTTTTTTTTATTTTTCTTGGACCTCATTTCTTTTCCTGGCCTACCCTGACCGATCGACCGAGCGAGGTCGTCTTCTTCCTCTAGCTCACGTATAGACTGCACACGAGATTACAAGAACTGGGAAAATGCCAGTGGGGTTGCTACGGGTTGTTTAAAAAAATTACTTCCTCAAAACGCGAGTTCAGACTTTAAGTCCTTGATAAACAATGCGAATACGAGCGTGTTGACGAGCACACCAGGCCTTCACGACCTCTGGTACCTCACGGCGACACCGATCATCAACCCGAAAATATACAACCGAGTGCAGCTGGTGTAGAACATTCTATACTTCCTCCCTAGGCTTCAAGTTTTCTCGAACATTGTCAACTATGAATATTTTTAAATTTTCAATTTTTTCAAATCTAAACATTTTTAAATTTGCACATTTTTCAAAATCTAAACATTTTCGAATTATAGTATCTTAACAGCCCAGAAAATTTGCTCCACAAGCATGTATTACCTACACACCGCAATGGAACATATGAACCAAATTTGGACAAAATATAATTACAAAGAAATCTGCGGATCCTTTCCACTTGACAAAATTATCCACATCTGCTAATATTTGGTGATACACAGTAACACATCAAATCATATGGATGCCACGGAGTACACATCAAAATTGACAGTAGCTAGCAATCATATCCACCCACACACATGCTTCAGCTTGTTAACAATTAAATCCAATCGCATGAGACAGATAGTACCGCAGGGTAAGCAGCGACACTGCAGCGGAGCACACGCAAGATGGTTTTGCAGTCTTGCTCGAGTCAGCCGAGGCGAAAACCAATCTCATACGGACCCCAGCCCGACGAAAAGAAACCCACCGACCCTGCATCGTATACACGCGTCCCCATCCTGAATCATCCCCAACCTCAGGTCGCGTACCTCTCACTCTCTCAATCCATGCACACCCTGATACAAACCAAGAAACCTCCGCCTGTAGGCTGGCTTCATTGTGCGCCGGTCCCTGATGTCGTTCGGCTCAGCTGAACGCCATGTCCCCCACCGCGGTGGCTCCCTCCGCTGCGGACCGGATCCCCTAGCGCCCGTCCCACTTCCGCCGCCGGGGAGAAGTGTGCCCCGACCTCGTCGCTGGGTGGCTGCCCGCCGCACCACAGGGGCCAACACGCCCCCTCCTTAGGATTCACGCACAGCCGAGCTCGTGGGCGCCCCTATCCCTTCCTTGTACAGTGCTGATGCGCATCTCTCCGCGCTTGGCGCTCCCTGTCCTTTTGCACTGCCCTCCCGCCGCCAAAGCTCTTGCGCGCGAACCGTCGGGAAAACATAAAAGAAAAGGAAAAAAGTCACAGACCAAACAAGCCCATCCGGCCCAACCTATTCAGCCACCCGTGGCCTTTCTCTTCTTCCTTTTTTCCCTTCCTTCCTCTTAATTTTCTTAAACCTCATTTCTTTTCCTGGCCTAGCCTGACCGATAAACCGAGCGAGGTCGTCTTCCTCCTCCAGCTCAAGCACAGACTGCACGCGAGATTACAGCAATGATGTTACTCCTTGCCTCCTTTTCGCCCTTAATTCAGCGATTGTTTCCATTTGAGTTTAATATGAAATTTATTTCGCACTTAACTACGGTCCTATTCAGGGAATTAATACCCCATTTACATCCCTTAATCTTCAACACCTTCTAGATGCACTGAATGCCACCCGTTGACATACATACCCCGATCACCCTCCCCAGTCTATTATAAGACAAACCGAGGAGAGCACCGTGTGCTCTTTGTTCATATCCTCCACTGTTAATATTGAGGATGCAGACTTCATTGCTCGTAATCCTTATATGCCTGCTTGGAAGAGTCAAAATTATGGCTCTAATTTTCAAAAGAATTATTCTAACCCCGTAGACAATCTAAATCATAATAGTAATAGCAATAACAATGGAGTTAGTTGTAGCAACGTTGATGCATTAGAAAGCTCATTAAAATCTTTTATGAATTCTCAAAATCAGCAAAACAAGATGCTAATGAAAATCACTGAAAACCATGATACTCTTATTGCTAAATTATCTAACCAAGATGTGAGTATGAAGAGTGATATGCAAGATCTTCAAGAGAGAACCAATACTGTGGAGGCACAACTGGGCAAAATAGCGAAGAGTCAAACTCTCATACTTGCAAGATTTGCAAGAAATCCCGAGCCTAACCTCGTAGAAGAACTCAAGATGATGAGAGTCGATGATGAAGACTCCGAAGAACTTGACTATAGCAATGCTCCTACAGCAAACATGATCATCAATCTCAAGAATCCTACCAATGAGGGAAGTAGTGAAGCAGTGTACCAATAATTTATCAATCAAGTTGCTATAAAGGTACGTGAGCTAGAAGATGAGTATAAAAAGATATCTAAAAACTCCCTGCTAAGCAAGGAGATATATTTGAGCCAACTATTAGAATTAATAACATGCAAATATGTTGGAATATGTGTCAATAAACTACAAAGTTTATGCATGTATTTTACATGCATCAAGATGCATGCAAAATACATGCATGAACTTTGTAGTTTATTGATGCATATTCCTATATATTATAATATTATTAATTATTATAATCATGTTTTATAATTAATTATGGGGATTTTTCATTGATCCCTCTTATTTTGGTTATAACTCTGCAGAACAGAAAATCTTGTTTTGCGTATTTTGACGTTTCAGGAACCTTCCTAGACTCAAATTGACCTGGAATTTTTCGGGCGTTAATATTTTACCACGAGAAGAACCAGGAGGAGAAGAAGTCAACAAGATGAGACCCAGGGGCCAAACGAGACCAGGTGGCGTGGTTCCCTGGCCAGGCCGAGCCATCCAGGCTCGTTTGAGCCTCAGACGACCTTCGCTGCTGTCCATCTTTGTCTCCTGATGCTCGGCTTGACCTAAAAATGCCTATATAAAGACCCCCCTGGACGATCGCGAAAAGGGGCGGCGGAGAAACACGAAACATAGAAGCACGTTGGAAAGGGTGGAGAAGCGTCCGGGGCGACTCCGGCAGCGTTTCCCCCTCCAATCTTCACTGGAACAGCCATGAAGAGGGAGTAGTCCACCTCTGGACCATGGGTTTGTGGCAGTAGCTTGTCCTATTTCTCTCTTATGCTTCAATGTTTAGACATCATATGATCTCCTCAACATGATTATGATCCATATTATGTAATTCCTATGTGGTGGATCTTTATATTTTTGGATGATCAATAAGATGTGATATGTTATTATGTTATTGATGTATGAGTAGATGCATATTATTACCCCGTTCTTTATCACTTGTTCTGATCCAACATGTATGCGGGAGCGCGAGAGAGGGATGGTGTGTATGGAGTAACTAGGTAATAGTGATTGGATAATGAACATTATTCATTGATCTGCTATGGTTTTTACCTTTTCACTATTATCTCACTAGGGATAAAAAGAATGCATGTGCTATAATTTATAGGTGACAGCTTAGAATTCCAAGCGACATTCATTGACATCGTTCTATCGTAATATGTCCAAGTGGTAGCATATTTGATATTCAACATCATGTCAAAGTACCTAAGGCTATACTCTGTTAATTCTTAATACTAGATTGCTCGAAGTGTAATCCTATCTAGTGGAGCATAAGTAAGATGTGTTGCATCGTCTTTAAATTAGGACGTGATACCCATATGAATATTATCAAGTTAACATAATAAAAATCATGTCAATGTTTAGGCCATCCGCTTTGCGCTTAATTCCACCACAACTTTATGAGAGAGTAGACAAGTGAACCCATAAACCCCGGTCCAATTTTAATCATAAGAAACACCTTTCCAACGGATTTACACACAATTTTATTTTCAGCATCATTTAAATCCGAAAATACAAAAACATATTTACTTTCTTGCATACACCTACAAAACCTAAAAACACCTCACACACATCTTATTTATTTTATTGCATTGTTATTTACTTTATTTGCATATTCATATTTTATTTTACTTATATTTACACCTTATGCTTAACAACCACTCGGTGGAGTTGGGGACACAAGACAAGGAAGTTGTTTTGTAGGTTGCTTAAAGAAAAATGACAAGAGCTTTTTCGACTATTTCCAAGAGTTTGATATTAAACCCTGAGTTCCCTCGTGGGGAAAATTTACTCTTGCTACAACACTCTGCACTTGGAGTCCCGACGAGTTGGCACCTCTGCTTAGTATCATCATATCATGGACACAAAACTATTTTTATGTTGTTGCAGGTTACTTGATACGATAAAGAGGAAGAACCACGTTTTCTCTAAGTGTTTGATGTAAACCCTCGAGTTATCTTTGTGGCGGGAAATTGACACAGTTTATCTCATCTAATTTTCTGAATATATCTGGGTAAATGTGTTGAATCCCAAACATGGGTGGGTTACAAATCGGCTCAAATTGAGCCTAAATATGTCTTAGGACAAACTGTTTATAAATTAGAACTTTGATTAGGCTACTGGGTGAATATGCTTTCATTTTTTGCCTTGATTTTTGTTCAGAATTTGTTATTTCCTTGTATCAAGGTGTATTTAGACCTCTGATCTATGATGGTTTTCATCTATAAAAGTTGATTCAAAAAGGTTGATTGGTGTTGGAAAAGAGAAAAAAGTTTCATACCGGTAGTGGTACAAATGGAAGCTTGTTTAGACGGTGGCTTAGACTTTTGCATGTCATGCTTGATGTTATTTTGATAGTATGCTTAGTAGTTTTTGTTGTAGCATGACTTGTCTCAAATGACTGAGATTGCTTAATGTGCCTTTGAAAGAATCATGTGTTATTTTTATTATATGGGAGTATATTATTGTGATTTTCTCCTTTGATGCTTTATTTGGGTCGACTTGGTGCATGCTTACACCATGTTTGACTACAAATAAGTTGCCTCAAGCCTCAATGATCATTTGGTTTTGGACTTGTGATACCACTTTATGCTTTGGATAATAATGTTTTATCGCTATGCATGATTATGGCCGTATTGCTCTCTTAGTTGGTTGCTCCTAGTGTTTTGCTAGGCTTCATCTGTACTGAGTATGAGCTCTACTCGTGCATCCAACTTCCAAAAACCAAAGTTTTCCAATGTGTCCACCATATATACCTATTAGCAGTTTGCTATTCCAAGTACATTCATCTTGCTTTTATCTATCCTTCAAATTAAACTTTTTGTTATATGAAAATTAGTCAGTAAAGCTCTCACGAACCTGATGGCACATTTACTTTCTTACACTTAATAAACTTGACCATTGTGGCTCTCTTATGTTGATGTTATGCTTGCAAGTTGTAAGTTGGAAGTTAGCTCAGCCATGCTGTCATGGGGCATACTTTTAACATTGCACTTACTCTTATTTAGTTGATATCATGATCTTTTATTTATGGATACCTAGCGATGTGAAATAAGTTAGAAACTTGTGAGCTCATGGAGTTTGTATATGTGTTAGAGCAATGCCTGGGCCGCTAATCTAAGCCATGCATCATTCATGGTGGAAATTTACAGCATGCCCATAGTGGATATTCGACGACGCATCTCAAAATAAAAAGCTATACTCAATGGTAAATAAAAGAGATGCCGAGGTGTCCATTGTCTATTTGTCTTGTCATTTTGATGTGGGCTTGTTTCCATGTCATCGGGCAAGAGGTACCCCGTAGGCGTTCTCAATGATACATGTATGCTTACAATGATAAGAACTAGCTTGGGACCTAAATCGAGTAGCATAAGGTTTCGATATTCGTATTCACGGGACATGAGATTTTCAACTTGTGATTTGTCAAGCATATGCCTCATATTTGTACTCGCATTTACCTTAACCATTCAAGATGCCTATGATGGGGGCAATGAGAGCTCAAAGCTAGTAAGTATCATAATTTTTGGAGGTTTATAAAACTTGCAATCCCTGCTTCCCTCTGCGAAGGGCCTTTTTTTTAGTTTTATGTTGAGTCTTCACCTTCTACCTTTATGCAACTTCTAAGAGTGCATAGTTGTCATTCTGAGTATAATGTGCATAGTCCCAAAATTTATTATTGATTGATTCATGATTATGGTTTTTCTTGTTCTTAAATTATTTGTATCTAGTCACCCTCTTAAACTTGAAGGTGTCCTATGTATTTATGTTTTGCTACTCCATGAAGGACAAGCTGAAAACCACTTTGCTATGTTTTTCTATATGCTTGAAACACACACTTGACTTTCAATACATTATTATTCATGATCTTTTGTTTGTGTTACTTTTCATGTTATAACATGGTTGTTAAGTTTTATTGTCAAGATTATGTCTTTTATGCCCATATTTAAAGTACTTTGATCTCAGCACTCAATGCTTTACATTGTTTGATCAAGATTGTGTTGGTGTATGTCACCTCAAAAATTATTGTTTTGTTATCACTTACCTACTCAAGGACGAGCAGGAGTTATGCTTGGGGATGCTTGATACGTCTCAAACGTATCTATAATTTTTGATGTTCCATGATTGTTTATGCACCATTTGCTTTGTGTTTTGTTACACTTCGTGGCGTTTTTATGCATTTTATAGAGCTAACCTATTAACGAGATGCTATAGTGCCAATTCCCTATTTTCTACTGTGTTTGTGTTTCAGAAAAGTTATACAGGAAATATTCTCAGAATTGGATGAAACAAAAGCCGAAGTTCCTATTTTTCCTGACACGAGACGGAGTCCAAAGCAGAGACAGAGGAGGGAGGGGGCAGAGGGCAGCCGCACAATAGGATGGCGCGGCCTACCCCTGGCCCGTGCCACCAGGTGGTGAGGCCACCTGGCCCACCTCCTGACATCGCCCTTCCGCCTATATATTTTCCTCGGTGAGAAAACCCTAGGACCCGATTAATTTTCTAGAAAACATACTGCACGCTGCCATCATCATCGACGCGAGATCGGGAGGGTCCAGAAGCTCTTCCCGGCACCCTGTTGGAGAGGAAAATCACCATCGGAGGCCTTCTTCATCACCATGCCTGCCTCCGGAGTTATGTGTAAGTAGTCTACCTTGGACTACGGTTCTATAGCAGTAGCTGGATGGTTGTCTTCTCCTCCATGTGCTTCATGTTTAGATCTTGTGAGCTGCCTATCATGATCAAGATCATCGTTATGTAATTCTACATGTTGTGTTTGTTGGGATCCAATGAATATTGAGTACTATGTCAAGTTGATCTATTGATTTATCATCTCTATGTTGTTTATGATCTTGCATGCTCTCTATTGCTAGTAGATATCTTGACCGAGTAGATGCTAGTGATCCAAGAGGGAGTATTTATGCTCGATAGTGGGTTCATGCCTCTAGTAATCTGGGGGAGTGACAATAACCTCTAAGGTTGTATATGTGCTGTTGCTACTAGGGAGAAAATAACAATCTTGTGTTCAAGGACATTCGTATTGTTTACATTACACACTTTGCTTAAGGCAATAATATGTTGCTTACAACTTAATACCCAATGGTTGCTCGGATGACATCCGACGGGTGGATTATTAGTCATAGATGCAGTTGGATTACGGTCTATGTTTTATGTTGTAATGCCCAAGTGAATCTCATAGTGATCCTTATGACATGTGCATGCTTTCTTTATTCTGTCAATTGCCCAACTATAATTTGTTTACTCGGCATGTTATTTATCTTTATGGAGAGACACCTCTAGTGAACTATGGACCCCGGTCCATTCTTTTACATTCTTATTACCATTTTACTTTTACAAGCATTATTTACTTTCTCGCAAACTACTATCTTTACCACACGATACGTTTAATCCTTTGTTTACAGCAAACGGGTGAGATTGACAACCTCACTATAAGTTGGCGCAAAGTACTTTGGTTGTGTTGTGTGCAGGTTCCGCGTTGCTGCTAGTGCAAAGCTACGCCCTAGATAAGGCGCCATATATAAATTGTCTGGAGCTGTCGCCAAGCCAGCGAGCATCGACCTTTGGAAGTTGGTTCTTTCTCCTACTGGTTCGATAAACCTCAGTTTCATACTGAGGGAAGACTTGCTGTTGTGCTCATCATACCTTCCTCTTGGGGTTCCCAACTGGGTGCCTAACACGCACTATCACTTCCAATATTTTGAAATCAAGCATTAATACGACCCAGTTTCTTGCTGAGGGGAGTTGTTAGCATACAACTACCACATTTTAGGCAAAATTTATCAAATAGTACCACTTTACGTTTTGACAACCAAAATCTGCCACTTTCTCGTAAGTCGATTGCAATTCGGACAAATCACAGATTTAGAGCCAATTGATAGCGAATCTGACCCGCGGGACCCACTTGTCAGCACTGAGGTGGCAGGAATAGGAGCATATTTGCTGACTAGGAGTGGGTCCTACATGTCAAAACATTTTAAAAACCCTAAATATCTCTAAATAAAGAAAAAACCCTAAATATCTCAAAAAATAAATAAACCCTAAACCCCCACCTACTTCCACACTTGACCACCGGTGACCCTCCGCCGTCGGCCACCTCCCCGCCGCCAGCGAGACCTCTCCCTGCCACCTGCCATCCTCCCTGTCGCCGGCGATACCCCTCCCTGCCGCCGGCTGACCTGCTAGCACCGGCCATCCTGAACTGCCAGCGCCGGCCATCCCGAACTCTGCCCGAGCATCATCTTCCCAAGCTCCGATGGCATGCAGCCATGGTGGGATCTGAGTGCTGCCACCGCGGTGACGTTAGGGAGGCCGGCCACATACCCCCACACCCCGGCTGAGAGGCCTCCGCGATGCTGCCGCCATGCGCTCATCAAGGTCGTCAAGCTCATCGCGAGCCGAAGATCGACGGTGGCGGCCGGAGCTGGCCGAAGATCGATGGCGGCGGCCGGAGATCGGGTGCACATCGGGCTGCATGGCCAGGGGTCCTGGCAGGCGGCATGCACGCCAGAGCTAGGCCGGCGTATGAGAGGTCCAGAAAATTCTTTGTAAATTTTTATGTCAAAAATGGGGTAGAGAGGCACCTGGGACACCTCAGGGGGACCCACCATGCCACTACACCACATGGTGGCGCGGCCAGGGCCAGGCCATGCCGTGGCATGGTGTGGGGCCCCTGGCCCTCTTCATTCTCTCTCCTGAAATATCTTCACTCCATAGCTCAAACCCGTGTTCTTGCTGTTCTTGCTCGCAATTTTGGATATCCTTGCTCAGCCCATCTTTGCTGCTGAGATTTGGAGCATTTGTTCTCTGGTATGTGACTCCTTCGATTATCCAAGTAGAATTTTGTTTAGTGGAGTATTTCTTGAGTATTTTAGCACCATATGTGACAGGTTAAATGAGTTTGCATGCTTGTTCTATCGCTTAGTTATGTTATTTTGATGCATGTTAACCCTCTTGCAACTCCCTATAGTAGTTCTCTACATTTGTTTATCTCAAAATCAATTTTATGAGGTTTGCATAAAAATTTCAGAATTGGAGGAGAATGGATATCAACTCATCCAACAAGAGTTAGAGGTGCATGAAGTTATGAAAGTTCACTGTGAAGAGGGAGTTTTTCCCTCTATCAATCCATGCTCGGAATTCATGAGTGCTGCGAGTATTCTGCAAGATTTCCAAACTCTAATCTCTAATGCAGGATTGGAACATTTTATTGATGGTGAACCTCACCAATATGCTAAACTAACCATGTCTATGGTGCAGGATTTTAGATTCAGTTGGTTGATACGTCTCAAACGTATCTATAATTTTTGATGCTCCATGCTTGTTCTTACACCATTTGCTTAGTGTTTTGTTACACTTCGTGGCATTTTTATGCATTTTCTGGAACTAACCTATTAACAAGATGCCATAGTGCCAGTTTCCTGTTTTCTGCTGTTTTTGTTTTCCAGAAAAGTTACACAGGAAATATTCTCAGAATTGGATGAAACAAAAGCCAAACCTTCTATTATTTAATGAAGCTTCCAGAAGTTCGAAGAGGAGACGGAGGGGGGCCACGGGCCGGCCACATAGTAGGGCGGCGTGGCCCAGCCCTTGGCTACGCCCCCTATGTGTGAGGCCACCTGGTCCACCTCTGACGACGCCCCTTCGCCTATAAGAAGACTCTCGACGGAAAACCCTAAATCAATCAGCGTTTTTCCCAGAACAGTTCCACAGCGCCGCCACCGTCGAAGAAAAATTTCAGGGGACAGAAGTCTCTATTCTGGCACCCTGCCGGGACGGGGAAGTGCCCCCGGAGCCATCTCTATTGGTCTCCATCTCCGTCTCCGCTGTCTCCATCGAACTCACCACCATCTCCATCGCCGTTGCTGCCTCCAATGATGAGGAAGGAGTAGTTCTCCCCCGGGGCTGAGGGCTCTACCGGTATCTATGTAGTTCACCACTCTCTCCCATGATGTGATCTTTATGTGATCGTGAGCTTTGTATCTAGTTGAATTGGTAGATGTTATTATTAAGATATTATGCTACTCCCGTGCTTTATATTAGTAATCTCCGGAGACACCTTGTATCATGATGTGAAGGTGACAGTGTGCGCATTATGTGTGTTTTTTTGGTTAACATTTCTATGAATTGTTGGTGTTTGTTGGAACCATCTAGTGCGTTCACGGTGACAGTGTGGGACAATCTAGTTTGGGGAAATACGGACTTTGAGGAGTGCTTCGTAGCCCTACGCATGATTAGTGTTTGTTATCCATTGGGAAATTATTTTGAGTTACATATTGATGATAGTATCTATTAGTTCAATTATGTTATATTTGTTGGGAGTGTGTCCACTAGTGAAAGTATGATCCCTAGACCTTGTTTCCAAGCATTGCACACCGTTTACATTCAGTTCTGTTACATGTTTGCTTGCAGCGATATTTATTTCAGATTACGTTTACTACTTATAATCATCACTACTACTTGTATTTCACTATCTCTTCGCCAAACTAGTGCACCTATACATCTGACAAGTGTATTGGGTGTGTTGGGGATACAAGAGACTTTCTATATCATAATTACAGGGTTGTTTGAGAGGGATAGCTTTGACCTCTTCCTCCCTGAGTTTGATAAACCTTGGGTGATCCACTTAAGGGAAACTTGCCGCTATTCTACAAACCTCTGCACTTGGAGGCCCAACACTGTCTACAGGAACAGAAGCGTGTGTAGACATCAAGCTCTTTTCTGGCGTCGTTGCCGGGGAGGTAAGGTAAAAGGTACTCGCATCCTCTTGTGTGAGTGTTCAAAGTTATTTCCTTTAGATTCTGCAATTATATCTTTTTGTTTCTTGTTTTTATTTTCACTAGTTAGGCTTAATGGAAAACAAAGAGTTCTTTAGTATTTTTCCTATGTTAGGATATAAAGTGTTTGAAGAGAAAATTGAAAACCTTTGGAGCTTAATTTGCATACTAATAGTGTTGTTAGTATGAATGCTTTGAACACCGCTATTGCTAATGCTATAGAAAATTCTAAGCTTGGGGAAGCTACTTTTGTTAAGCATGATATTTTTAGTTCTCCAGCTTTAGTGGAGAAAGTTTGCTCTGATGATATTTTATCTCCCATATGTGATGTTTCTAATGATGATTGTGCTCCTCATCCTTTTAAAATACCTATGAAAATTGTTGAACGTGCTATGAATAACTGCTATTTAGGAGATGGAACTGTCCATCCTGGTGATCATTTGCTCTTTATACATAAATTATGCGAGTTGTTCAAGTGTGCAGGTATTTCGATGAACCAAGTTAAGAGGAAGCTATTTTCTTTATCACTGAAGGGCAGAGCCGCGGAAAGGTATAAAACACTGAAGGATGGCCGACCTATTGATTGGGAGGAAATTGTACCTCTCTTTTATTCTAAATTCTATCCTTCTAGTGAGGTTTATAAAGATAGGAATTATATTTATAATTTTCATTCATATGAGGGAGAAAGCATTGCCCAAGCGTGGGGAAGATTGAAGTCACTAATGCTCAAATGTCCTATTCATGATCTTCCCCGTAATATTGTTATTAATAATTTTTATGCAAGGCTTTCAGGATATTACAAGGACTATCTAGATGCATGCTTTGATGGGTCTTTCACAAGCAAGGATGTTGACACCAAGTGGGATCTGCTTGAAACAATTCAAAGCAATATCAAAGATTGGGATAGCAACAAAGGTAAATGATCAGGTATAAATTACGAGTATGATTGCATTAAGTCTTTTGTTGAAACTGCTAATTTTCAAGAGCTTAGTTCTAAATATGGTCTTGATCCTTAAATTATGGTTAACTGCTTTAAAGCCTTTTCTTCTCATATTAATGTTCCTAAGGGAAATGGGGACGTGTATCATGAACCTTTTAAAGACACTTGCATAGAAAGTGATATTGTTGTTGATGATTGCAATAAACATGCTCTAACTTCTGAAAGTCATATTTCTTATAAGCATGTTATTTTTTTTGGAGTACATAGACCTTGTGAATAGAGTTACAACAAAGAAGATTATTGCATCCACCATAGGAACGAAGAAACCTGAATGTGGTATAAGGCTCTAGATGAGCTTGGTGAGAAGGTTTGTGAGCTTTATCCTTTTCTTTGTGAACTTTGAGATGACAAGGGTCATTTTAATTTTCAATGCTCAGGCCCTAATAGTCACCTTTCTAATCGAATGAGTACCGCAAGTTTGTATTGTGATGACAAGATTACTCTCAATCAGCATGATGAGCTTACCTTGTTTTTGGGGTGTGAAGAGATATCTAGAAAGACTTCTTTGGTAGATATGAGTGTTTTTTATATTAATAGCACCCTTTGTGGTTGTCGTCTCTATTGTGTTAAAGATTGCCATGCAAATACTTACATACAAAATCTTATAAAACATGATGTTTTGCCAAGCTATGACAGGACTAATAGATGTTTCCATCTTATTAATAGAGAGGAGAAATCCTCCAAAGTTTCTTCTGTTGTTCCTGTCAACAAACCAGATTATGTGGAGAAAATGCCTTTCAAGTCTCTCCCTCCTAAATGAGAGAGTAAGAAGAGTAAGAAGAAGAAGAAGAGGAGTAAAAGGAGAGAGGAAATGGTATCTTCCCCTAAGCATGTTGCTCCTATTATAGATTATGATAATTCTGATCTTGATGATGTTCCCATGCCTGCTACCTATGTTAGTGATCATGATTGGGAAAAGCACTCTAATTTTGATATTGAAAATCTTTTTGGTACCAATTCTGAAAATTATAAGGTTAATAATTGTTATACCATTAGTACTATCCATGTTCCTTCTTATGATAATATGTTTGATGAATATGCTTTGCAAAATAGCTGTTCTCTCGCTTATGATGATACTAAACCTCTAGTTTATGATGGTTATGATGATGAGTATAATATTTTTAGTTCACCTACTTTTGAGGAGAAAATTAGTTATGATTACAATATGCCTCTTGTTTTTGATGATTATGGTGATGAGAATAATTATTCTGTTGAATCTGCTCCTACTACGATTGTTCATGTGGGGAGTATTAATTATTTTATGCATGTGGCTCATGATAGGGATGCTTTATGTGATACTTATATTGTTAATTTTATTCATGATGCTACTAAAAGTTACTATAAGAGAGGGAAACATCGTTTGATGGATCTCAACAATATTAAGTTTTCCCTCTTTGTGTTGCAAATCTTGAAGTGGCAATTGTTTTATTCCAGAACAGTCCTGCAGCTCCGCCGCCGCCACCGACGAATTTCGGGGGACAGAAGTCTCTCTTCCGGCACCCTGTCAGGACGGGGAAGTGCCCCCAGAGCCATCTCCATCGGTCTCCATCGCTGTCTCCGCCGTCTCCATCGACCTCACCGCCATCTCCATCAGCCTTGTTGTCTCCTATGATGAGGAGGGAGTAGTTCTCCCCCGGGGCTGAGGGCTCTACCAGTAGCTATGTGGTTCACCTCTCTCTCTCCCATGATGTGATCTTTATGTTATCATGAGCTTTGTATCTAGTTGAATTGGTAGATGCTATTATTCAGATATTATGCTACTCCTGTGCTTTATATTTTTAATCTCCGGAGATACCTTGGATCATGGTGTGAAGGTGACTAGTGTGCGCATCATGTGTATCTTTTTGGTTAATGTCTCTATGAATTGTTGGTGTTTGTTGGAACCATCTAGTGTGTTCATGGTGATAGTGTGGGACAATCTAGTTTGGGTACATACTGACTTTGAGGAGTGCTTCGTAGCCCTACGCATGATTAGTGTTCGTTTTCCATTGGAGAATTATTTTGAGTTGTGTATTGATGATAGTATCTATTGGTTCAATTATGTTATATTTGTTGAGAGTGTGTCCACTAGTGAAAGTATGATCCCTAGGCCTTGTTTCCAAGCTTTGTACACCGTTTACATTCAGTTTTGTTACATATTTGCTCGCAGCGATACTTATTTCATATTACATTTACTACTCATAATCATCACTACTGCTTATATTTCACTATCTCTTTGCCGAACTAGTGCACCTATACATCTGACAAGTGTATTGGGTGTGTTGGGGACATAAGAGACTTTCTGTATCATAATTGCAGGGTTATTTGAGAGGGATAGCTTTGACCTCTTCCTCCCTGAGTTTGATAAACCTTGGGTGATCCACTTAAGGGAAACTTGCTGCTGTTCTACAAACCTCTGCACTTGGAGGCCCAGCACTGTCTACAAGAACAGATACGTGTGTAGACATCAAGCTCTTTTCTGGCGCCATTGCCGGGGAGGTAAGGTAAAAGGTACTCGCATCCTCCTGTGTGAGTGCTTGGAGTTATTTCCTTTAGATTCTGCAATTATATCTTTTTGTTTCTTGTTTTTATTTTCACTAGTTAGGCTTAATGGAAAGTAAAGAGTTGTTTAGTCTTTTTCCTGAGTTTAGATTTGAAGAGAAAATTGAAAAACATTTGGAGCTTATTTCGCATAGCAATGTTATTAGTATGAATGCTTTGAATACCGTTATTGCTAATGCTATAGAAAAGTCTAAGCTTGGGGAAGCTGGTTTTGTTAAGCATGATATTTTTAGTTCCCCATCTTTAGTGGAGAAAGTTTGCTATGATGATATTTTATCTCCCATATGTGATGTTTCTAATGATGCTTGTGCTCCTCATCCTTTTAAAATACCTATGAAGATTGTTGAGCATGCTATGGATAACTGCTATTTAGGAGATGGAACTGTCCATCCTGGTGATCATTTGCATTTTATACATGAATTATGCGAGTTGTTCAAGTGTGCAGGTATTTCGATGAACCGAGTTAAGAAGAAGCTATTCTCTTTATCACTGAAAGGAAGAGCTGAGAAATGGTATAAAACACTAAATGATGGTGGATCTATTGACTGGGAGGAAATTGTACATCTCTTTTATTCTAAATTCTATCCTTCTAGTGAGGTTTATAAAGATAGAAATTACATTTATAATTTTCATCCGCATGAGGGAGAAAGCATTGCCCAAGCGTGGGGAAGATTGAAGTTACTAATGTACAAATGTCCTATTCATAATCTTCCCCGTAATATTGTTATTAATAATTTTTATTCAAGGCTTTCAGGATATTATAAGGACTATCTTGATGCATGCTTTGATGGGACTTTCACAAGCAAGGATGTTGACACCAAGTGGGATATGCTTGAAACAATTCAAAACAATATTGAAGGTTGGGATAGCAACAAAGGTATTGTATTAAGTCTTTCGCTGAAACTGCTAATTTTTAAGAGCTTAGTGCTAAGTATGGTCTTGATCCTCAAATTATTATTGATTGTTTTAAAGCCTTTGCTTCTCATATTAATGTTTCTAAAGGAAATGGGGACGTGTATCATGAACCTTTTAAGGACACTTGCATAGAAAGTCATATTGTTGTTGATGATTGCAATAAACATGCTCGAACCTCTGAAAGTCCTATTTCCTATAAGCATGTTAATTTTTGTGGAGTGCATAGACCTTGTGAACAGAGTCACAACAAGGAAGATTATTGTGTCCACCACGTAAATGAAGAAACCACAATGTGGCACAAGGCTATAGGCGAGCTCGGTAAAAAGGTTTGTAAGCTTTATCCTTTTCTTTGTAAACATTGCGATGACATAGGTCATTTTAATTTCCAATGCTCAAGCCCTAATAGTTACTCTTCTAGTTCCGCAAGTTTGTATTGTGATGACAAGATTACTCTCAATCAGCATGATGAGCTCACTTTGTTCTTGGCGTGTGAAGAGATATCTAGAAAGATTTCTTTGGTAGACATGAATGATGTTGATATTAATAGCACCCTTCGTGGTTGTCATCTCTATTGTGTTAAAGATTACCTCACAAATACTTACTTACAAAATCTTATAAAACATGCTATTTTGCCATGCTATGACAGGACTGATAGATGTTTCTATCTTATTAATAGAGAGGAGGAATCCTCCAAAGTTTCTTCTGTTGTTTCTGTCAATAAACCAGATTATGTGGAGAAGATGCCTTTTCCTCCTAAAGGATATGTGGAGAAGATGCCCTTCAAGTATCTCCCTCCCAAAGGAGAGAGTAAGAAGAGTATGAAGAAGAAGAAGAGGAGTAAAAGGCGAGAGGACACGGTATCTTTCCCTAAGCATTATGATCCTAGTATAGATTATGATAATTCTGATTGGGATGATGTTCCTATGCCTGTTACCTATGTTAGTGATCATGATTGGGAAAAGCACTCTACTTTTGATATTGAAAATCTTTTTGGTACCAATTCTAAGGTTAATAATTGTTGTACCATTAGTACTATCCATGTTCCTTCTTATGATGATATGTTTGATGAATATGCTTTGCGAAATAGCTGTTCTCTAGCTTGTGATGATACTAAACCTCTAGTTTATGATGGTTATGATGATGGGTATAATATTTTCAGTTCTCCTACTTTTGAGGAGAAATTAGTTATGATTACAATATGCCTCCTGTTTTTGATGATTATGGTGATGAGAATAATTATTCTATTGAATCTGCTCCTACTATGATTGTTCATGTGGGGAGTATTAATTCTTTTATGCATGTGGCTCATGATAGGGATGCTTTATGTGATAGTTATATTGTTAGTTCTATTCATGATGCTACTGAAAGTTATTATGAGAGAGGGAAACATGGTTTAATGGATCTCAACAATATTGAGTTTCCCCTCTTTATGTTGCAACTCTTAAAGTTGTACTTGTTTTGCCTTCCTATGCTTTTTGCTTTGCGCTTTCATGAGTTGTCTCTTTACAAGATTATTTTTCATAGGAAGTGGTTCAGATTTAAATGTCTTTCACATTTGCTTTTTGATGCTCTCTATTGCTTCAAGTTCTTATATGACGTCTTTGCCTTAAGCTCTTATATGGCGCCCACATGAGCATCTTTGCAAACTACTGCGCCTAGCTCAAAGGCGTTAAAGAAAAGCACTCTTGGGAGATAACCCAATGTTTTTACTTTCAGTTATTTTTCTTTTATTTGAGTCTTCGAAGTTATTACTACTGTAATAACCACTCCTTATCCTTTTTATTTCGTTTTTGTGCCAAGAGAAGCCTCTAATTTGAGTGAGGTAAGATTTGAGGATGTTGCTGTCCTGAAACAGATTTCGGTGCTGCACCGTAAAAATTCGTGAAAATTCTCTGTATATATTTTGGACCTGCAATTTCCTGTGCATATGCCCCAGGTTATATCCAAACTTTCATTAGTTGAACACTTTTTGATTTCAGCAACGGAAAACCCTCTAAAAATTCGACCTTTGTCAGCTGTTCTGTTTTGACAGATTTCTGCCAATATTTGTGTTTGTCGCTTTATCGCTTTCTTTTTGAGTTTTTTTTATCATGGAACTTTTGGGGAAGTTGCTACAGTAGTATAAGCTTTATATGTGGTGGTTTTGAATTGAAACCTGAAGCAATAAGGGTTGATTCATTATTATGTTTATGCTAATGTTGCTAATAGAATTGTGTTAAATTTTGTATGAAGGAAGTTTTCAAGTGTAGGGATTGGAGAATGATGAGATGAGATGAAGAATGGACAAAAGCTCAAGATTGGGGATGCCCATGCCACCCCAAGAAATACCCAAGAAGTACAAGCATCAAAGCTTTGGGATTTCCCCGAGGCACCCCTTTCTTCATCGGCAAAAATCAGGTCACCTTTTGTGACGCCCCAAAACCGGTACCTTGCGTATCGTAGCGATCACGCCACAACACGCACGGTGTCGCTTTGGAAACGCCCACCAGGCATAATGTGCACGTCGCAACACACACATTATGCGGGTGGAATCGAGTAGCAACAGTTACACAAGTTCACGATGGAACCCACAAAAGAATATATAATATAACTGCAAAGACTCCACGAGTCAAAAATATCCAAATATACATACAAAGATCCCAAATCATACATAAAGCAAATAGCATCCGAGTACGGACAAGAATACAAATGGGCCTAAGAGGCCTGAAGGTAAACGATGGCGTCCATAACCCTGCCCAGGCCAAGCCGGAAGGGTAACCTTGCTATCGTCGTCGCTCCCATACCTGTCAAAATCGTCGGGCCAAAGGTTGCCGAACAAGCAGGGAGAAAGAGAAAAAGGAAAAAAAAAACGAGGGTGAGTACCGAGGCACGTACTCGCGAGACTGGAATTCAGCTGTGCTCGCCTACAGGCTATATGGTGGACTTAGCGGCAACAAAAGAACTAAGCTACAGAGACACACTACAACTTTCGTCTAAATAGAATAAGATAAGAGAGCGCATAAAAGTAACCAACTAGAAACTAACACCAAACATAACCCAGCCGATACATTGCCCCTTCGCACCCAACGAGGAAGCAATTGCAAAGGCACTCACACGATTGACAAATTTTACTAGCAGGTTATTGTTGTAGTTGTGCTAACTTACTTCACAAGTTTATTAGTATAGAAATAACAGGTGTAAGTTATTCTATGATCGAGTAGTGCAGCTCCAAGTCGTCCATAACCGCGGACACGGCTTTTCGAAAAGATTTAACCCTGCAGGGGTGCCCAAATGTACCCAAACGTTCGATCAATCCTTCCAGCAAATCTCGCACCCTTAATAAAAATGGGTGCGCCATCAGGATAGTCACGACTCGCACTCTCCTTCACTACAAACAAGTCCAGGAAGCCACCTAACTAAGTTTAACCCGCTCAAGAGTCCGGCCGAATCCCTGAGACGGGCCTAGTTGTTGCGTGCACGGCTTCAGAGGCCCGACTCCACCCACGGGAGACGACCCGCTTCAGCATGCGGTAAACGCTCACGCCGCAAACCTATGCGTGCATGCAGAAAACAAACAAGGGGTTACAAGGCACCCACGGCTTCCCCCAAAGTAAATCGGACCATAAGATACAAGAGCTGCATGCACGCAAGAACCAAATGGAAAACCTCAAACTAGTTGTGGCCACTGGACAAGTGTGTAGATTCCGGTAGTGATCGAGGGGAGGCCCGTAAACGTACCCACGTCTGGTTAGAGCGCTCAGTCTTAGAACAGTTCATGCGATCTCGGGGTCCTAGGGGACACAAGTGAGCCATCGGAAAACTGGCAAAATGACTCACCGATGCCTCTGCTTAAATCAATTTTAATTATTAACAATAAAGTAAGCCATGAATATCTCCAACAACATATATCCATAAAGTGGAGCATGTGATAACTTTCCCCACCCGATAAGATAAAACAACTACAACAACCTGAAGATGCCTACGACTCGCAATGCCAACTCGGACAACAAGCACACGGGTAATAGGATGTATGAAAGGTTCTATGGCTTTGCTTTGGATAAACAGGTGGATAGGACACGGGACTCGAACAAAAGCATCGTGACACAAGGCTAGAATATAGAGCTAGCGAGAGCAAAAATGTTAAATGGGTAGAGAGAAAAGGGCTCGCCTGAAAAGATGGTCGAAGAACACCCAAAGAAGTTGTCGTTGCTCACCACCACGAAACGTCCTATCCGGGAAGAAGCAAATTGCTACAACAAGCAATGGATGCAACACTTACTACTACAGGAAAAGAATCGGCATGATCATGTGAAGCATGTATGCATGACATGGCAATTATGATGCAATGCAACTTAGCAAAATTAAGCGGAATCAGAATCCCGGCACACATAGATATGGTTCAAGTTGTTTTACTACACGGCAATTTAAATGTTGATTAACATGGCAAAGACAAGATATGGGTGAGCTACACAAAATTAAATGAAGCGGGGAAACATTATAACAATTTCCCATATACTCCATATGTTACTTATTAGGTGTAATGCAAACTATCACGTCATTACATGATGCAAGATGCAAACAAGCATATGGATGGCATATTCAAATTCTACACATTTTTCTGATAGAAATTCATATAAAATACTTTTTATTTCGATTTACCAATCAAAAGATATAAATTTTGCAAGATTAGATCAAATTCTGCCATTTTTCAGAAAACAGCAACGAAACTGAGAACTTTTCTCACCGAAATAGAGCTAGACAGCGGGGCTGACGCGCGGGGTCGTCTCGCTGACAAGGCGCTGACGAGGCAGATTCTGGGCGCTGCTGCTGGCTCCGGCTGACTGGAAAGGCCCGCATGTCAGTTTGTGGATAAGAATAAAAAAGGGATTGGGAATTCATCCCAAAGAGACTCGAACTCAGGATCTCCGGACGCTAGTCATAGGAACAGACCAGCTAGACTTTGAACCAGATTTGTCTAGAAAAGGTCCTCGTTACTTAAGACCTTATCAAGCTCGCACCTTTGGACTATAGACACGAACGGAGACGAGCTCGCCCATGGCTGCAGACAAGGTTCACGGACACGGAGGAGACGACTTGGCTGGAAGTAGGCTGCAGACCACGGAGATGCATGCCTTAGAGGTGGACGAGGCAGAGCAGGACATGGTCGCTGGCCGGAGCGGAGCGCGTCCGTGGTGGAGGCGGTCTTCTTGGTCCTGGCTTGCTTGGCGATGGAGGCGGACCAGAACCTGGCCGCGCGGGCGAGCGGAGAAGAAAAACGCTTTGCTTGGCGCGGGACGGAGCGGAGCTTGGCGACGGGGGCTGAGCTCGAGCGGCCGGGGACTGGGCTGGCAGCTAGCAGAGATGCATTGAGGACGCACTCGATGGAGTCGAGCAGAGGCGTTGCGGCTGCACACGATGACGAACTTGGAGTCCTCAAGGAGAAGCGGGAGAGCCCAGAGCGGAGCGCGTGCTGGCATGTCGACGGAGAGGACGCGGACCTTCGGATGGTCGTCGTTGACAGTTGAGGACGCCGGGCGAGCTTGACGCGACGATAGAAGCCGAGCGACGAGAGGAAGAAAGCAGGGGGAAACAGAGTGGCGGCGGCAGGCAGGAGGAAGGCTAGCGCTAGGGCTGGGTTGCAGGAGAGGCCTGCTTATAAAGGGAGGAGGGTAGCGCAGATCGACGTCCCATCCACCAGGTGACCAACGTGGAGCGTCGGGATGAACGCCGTACATGGAATAAGAGACAAGATGGAGTGCTGGGCTGGAGGAAAAGGCGAGACGGGCTGTTGTGACTTTCTTCTCTTCTTTTCTATTTCTTGCAAAATTACTTCTCCTTTCCTTTGTCTTGCTGAAAGCGTTTGGGACCAAGAAGGGGAGGGAAAGAGGAATTAGAAAAGATTTCAGAACAGGCTTCAAAGATTTCGAAAACTGAATCTTCTTGTCTCAAAACAATTTACAAAGGGTTGCAAAGTAGATTTAAACAAATTCAACGCCGGCAAATGTTTTGGTTTTGTTAATTTAACTAAAATAAGAAGAGCAGGGAGGGTTTTATAAAACAATACGAACAAAATAAAATTAGATTTTAATACCACATAATTTTAGTTTCGATAAAAACGTGCAAGGTGAAAGATGCATGCTGATGCATGACGCGAAAAAGAAAAAGAACAACCAATTCTAATAATGGGGATTTTTTTCGGGTCGTTACACCTTTCAAGACACTATATTTTTATTGCTTCATGCATTATGCGTTTTTCTTGGAGCATCGGTTTTTTTTGCTTTCAGTTTTCCGTTTGTTTTGTTTGCTGCAATAAATGGTAGGATCACATCATGTTCTGTTTGGAGGAGATGAACTTCATTTTTCATTGCCAAGAATACTCTAGTTTTCACTCTTATCGTTCAACGAGTGTTCTCTTTTTCTGCTACTGCGTTTAGCCTTTGTTTTTCGCCTTGATATTTGTTCAGATCTTGTTTTATCTTTGCATCAAGGTGTATTTGGACCTCTGGTCTATGTTGGTTTTCCTCAAAAGAGTTGTTTCGAAAAGGGTTCGAATGGTGTTGGAAAAGAGAAAAGGTTTCATGCAAAAAAAAGAGTGGTACAAAAATGAGCTTGTTTAGACTGTGGCTTAGACTTTTGCATGCCATGCTTGATTGCGTTTTGATAGTATGCTTAGTGATTTTTTCTGTAGCATGACATGTCTCAAATGACTGAGATTGCTTAATGAGCCTTTGGAAAAATCATGCGTTGTTTTTATTATATGGAAGCATTTATTTGGTTTTCTCCTTTGATGCTTTATTTGGGTTGACTTGGCACATGCTTACACATGTTGACTACAAAATAAGTTGCCTATAGCCTCTATGATCATTTGGTTTTTGACTTGTGATACCACTTTATGCTTCTTTCAATGATGTTTTGTCGCTATGCATGATTATGGCCGTTATTGCTCTCTTAGTTGGTCGCTCCCAGTCTTTTGCTAGCCCTCATTTTGTACTGAGTATGAGCTCTACTCGCGCGTCCAACTCCTGCAATTGTGTCCACTATAAATCCCTATGCATGGTATTTGTAAGCCATTCCAAATAAATTTTCATGTGCTACCTTTCAAAAACCTTCAAAACACTTCTCATTTTGTGCCACTATTTTTAGCTCATGAGGACATAGTGGTCGGAATTGCTATCTTCCATATTAAATTAAGTATCCCTCGACTAGGCAGCTTCATCAGCTCGTCATTAATTTTGCAAGGGAGTTGGTTAGACCATTGCAATCTAATTCTAAAAAGAAAAAAGGGGGCACTCCTCCATGGTATGTGAATGTTGGTGGGCACCCGATAGAATCGGTTAGCCATGGTTTGAGAAAGGAAAAAAGGTGGGGAGGAGTGCCAAAGCTTTATAAAAGAGCACCAATGTGCCAAATTTTCAAAGAACTCGGAACCGCTCTCACTTGTTTATTATGGAAGATAGTAAGACCCCATTGCCAGTCGTTGACATGAAACAACCACCTCTCAAAACCCAATTTTTATCTCTCTGTTTTACAAATGAAAAGATCTAGCACATGTTTAATCACTGCTTCCCTCCGCGAAGGGCCTTTCTTTTACTTTTATGTTGAGTCTCCACCTTCTACCTTTATGTACCGTCTAAGAGAGCATAGTTATCATTCTGAGTATAATGTGCATTGTCCCAAATTTTCTCATTGATTGACTCATGATTATGGTTTCATTTGTTCTTAAATTATTTGTATCTAGTCGCCCTCTTAAGCTTGAAGGTGTCCTATGCATTTATGTTTTGCTATTCCATGAGGGACAAGCTGAAAACCATTTGCTATGTTTTTCCATATGATTTGAACACACGTTTGACTTTCATTGTTTCATTTTCATGATCTTTCCTTTGTGTATCTTTTCATGCTATAACATGGTTGCTAAGTTTCTATTATCAAGATTATGTCTTTCATGCCCATGTTTTAAGTTCTTTGATCTCAGCACTCAATGCTCTACCTCGTTGATCAAATTGTGATGGTGCATGTCACCTCAAAAAATATTCTTTTGTTATCACTTACCTACTCGAGGACGAGCAGGAGTTAAGCTTGGGGATGCTGATACGTCTCAAACGTATCTATAATTTTTGATGCTCCATGCATGTTTTTACACTATTTGCTTAGTGTTTTGTTACACTTCGTGGCATTTTTATGCATTTTCCGGAACTAACCTACTAACAAGATGCCACAGTGCCAGTTCCCTGTTTTCTACTGTTTTTGTGTTTCAGAAATGCTACATAGGAAATATTCTTGGAATTGGACGAAACAAGTTCCAGAAGTCTTATTTTCCCCGGAAGAGGACCGAAGACCGAAAGAGAGCCGGAGGGGGGCCAGGGGCCAGCCTCACCATGAGGGGGCGCGGCCTAGCCTCTGGCCACGCCCCCCTATGGTGAGACCACCCTGGTCACCTCCTGACGATGCCCCTTCGCCTATAAAATGCCTCCCGACAGAAAACCCTAAAAGAATAGGCAAAATTTCCAGAACAGTCCCGCAGCTCTGCCGCCGCCACCGACAAATTTTGGGAGACAGAAGTCTCTGTTCCGTCACCCTGCAGGGACAGAGAAGTGCCCCCGGAGCCATCTCCATCGGTCTCCATCGCTGTCTCTGCCGTCTCCATCGACCTCACCACCATCTCCATCAACCTTGCTGTCTCCTATGATGAGGAGGGAGTAGTTCTCCCCCGGGGCTGAGGGCTCTACCAGTAGCTATGTGGTTCACCTCTCTCTCCCATGATGTGATCTTTATGTGATCATGAGCTTTGTATCTAGTTGAATTGGTAGATGCTATTATTCAGATATTATGCTACTCCCGTGCTTTATATTTGTAATCTCCGGAGATACCTTGTGTCATGGTGTGAAGGTGACTAGTGTGCGCATCATGTGTATCTTTTTGGTTAATGTTTCTATGAATTATTGGTGTTTGTTGGAACCATCTAGTGCGTTCATGGTGATAGTGTGGGACAATCTAGTTTGGGTACATACGGACTTTGAGGAGTGCTTTGTAGCCCTACGCATGATTAGTGTTTGTTTTCCATTACAGAATTGTTTTGAGTTGCGTATTGATGATAGTATCTATTGGTTCAATTATGTTATATTTGTTGAGAGTGTGTCCACTAGTGAAAGTATGATCCCTAGGCCTTGTTTCCAATCTTTGCACACTGTTTACATTCAGTTTTGTTACATATTTGCTCGCATCGATACTTATTTCATATTACATTTACTACTCATAATCATCACTACTGCTTGTATTTCACTATCTCTTCACTGAACTAGTACACCTATACATCTGACAAGTGTATTGGGTGTGTTGGGGACACAAGAGACTTTTTGTATCGTAATTGCAGGGTTGTTTGAGAGGGATAGCTTTGAACTCTTCCTCCCTGAGTTCGATAAACCTTGGGTGATCCACTTAAGGGAAACTTGCTGCTGTTCTACAAACCTCTGCACTTGGATGCCCAATACTATCTACAAGAACAGACGCGTGCGTAGACATCACCCTCTTAAACTTGAAGGTGTCCTATGCATTTATGTTTTGCAATTCCATGAAGGACAAGCTGAAAACCATTTTCTATGTTTTTCCATATGATTTGAACGCACGTTTGACTTTCATTGTTTCATTTTCATGATCTTTTGTTTGTGTTCATTTTCATGTTATAACATGGTTGCTAAGTTTTTTATATCAAGATTATGTCTTTCATGCCCATGTTTTAAGTTCTTTTGATCTCAGCACTCAATGCTTTACATAGATGACCAAGATTGTGTAGGTGCATGTCACCTCCAAAATTATTCTTTGTTATCACTTACCTACTCGAGGACGAGCAGGAGTTAAGCTTGGGGATGCTTGATACGTCTCAAACGTATCTATAATTTTTGATGCTCCATGCTTGTTTTTACACCATTTGCTTAGTGTTTCATTACACTTCGTGACATTTTTATGCATTTTCCAGAACTAACCTACTAACAAGATGCCACAGTGTCAGTTCCCTGTTTTCTGCTGTTTTTGTGTTTCAGAAATGCTACATAGGAAATATTCTCGGAATTGGACGAAATAAGTTCCAGAAGTCTTATTTTTCTCGGAAGAGGACCGAAGACCGAAAGAGAGCTGGAGGGGGGCCAGGGGCCAGCCTCACCATGAGGGGGCGTGGCCTAGCCCCTGGCCGCGCGCCCCTGTGGTGAGACCACCCTGGTCGCCTCCTGACGATGCCCCTTTGCCTATAAAAAGCCTCCCGACGGAAAACCCTAAAAGAATCGGCGAAATTTTTAGAACAGTCCCGCAGCTCCGCCGCCACCATCGATGAATTTCGGGGGACAGAAGTCTCTGTTCTGGCACCCTGCCGGGACGGGGAAGTGCCCCCGGAGCCATCTCCATCGGTCTCCATCGCTGTCTTCGCCATCTCCATCGACCTCACCGCCATCTTCATCAACCTTGATGTCTCCTATGATGAGGAGGGAGTAGTTCTCCCCCGGGGCTGAGGGCTCTATCGGTAGCTATGTGGTTCACCTCTCTCTCCCATGATGTGATCTTTATGTGATCGTGAGCTTTGTATCTAGTTGAATTGGTAGATGCTATTATTCAGATATTATGCTACTCCCGTGCTTTATATTTGTAATCTCCGGAGATACCTTGTATCATGGTGTGAAGGTGACTAGTGTGCGCATCATGTGTATCTTTTTGGTTAATGTCTCTATGAATTATTGGTGTTTGTTGGAACCATCTAGTGCTTTCATGGTGATAGTGTGGGACAATCTATTTTGGGTACATATGGACTTTGAGGAGTGCTTCGTAGCCCCACACATGATTAGTGTTCATTTTCCATTAGAGAATTGTTTTGAGTTGCGTATTGATGATAGTATCTATTGGTTCAATTATGTTATATTTGTTGAGAGTGTGTCCACTAGTGAAATTATGATCCCTAGGCCTTGTTTCCAACCTTTGCACACCGTTTACATTCAGTTTTGTTACATGTTTGCTCGCAGCGATACTTATTTCATATTACATTTACTACTCATAATCATCACTACTGCTTGTATTTCACTATCTTTTCACCGAACTAGTGCACGTATACATCTGACAAGTGTATCATCACAAGAGACGTTCTGTATCGTAATTGCAGGGTTGTTTGAGAGGGATAGCTTTGAACTCTTCCTCCCTAAATTTGATAAACCTTTGGTGATCCACTTAAGGGAAACTTGCTGCTGTTCTACAAACCTCTGCACTTGGAGGCCCAACACTGTCTACAAGAACAGACGCGTGCGTAGACATCACCCTCTTAAACTTGAAGGTGTCCTTGCATTTATGTTTTGCTATTCCATGAAGGACAAGCTGAAAACCATTTGCTATGTTTTTCCATATGATTTGAACACACGTTTGACTTTCATTGTTTCATTTTCATGATCTTTCGCTTGTGTTCATTTTCATGTTATAACATGGTTGCTAAGTTTTTTATATCAAGATTATGTCTTTCATGCCCATGTTTTAAGTTCTTTTGATCCTAGCACTCAATGCTTTACATAGATGATCAAGATTGTGTAGGTGCATGTCACCTCCAAAATTATTCTTTGTTATCACTTACCTACTCGAGGATGAGCAGGAGTTAAGCTTGGGGATGCTTGATACGTCTCAAACATATCTATAATTTTTGATGCTCCATGCTTGTTCTTACACCATTTGTTTAGTGTTTTGTTACACTTCGTGGCATTTTTATGCATTTTCCGGAACTAACCTATTAATAAGATGCCACAATGCCAGTTTCCTGTTTTCTGCAGTTTTTGTGTTTCAGAAAAGTTACGCAGGAAATATTCTCGAAATTGGACAAAACAAAAGCCGAACCTTCTATTATTTAACGAAGCTTCCAGAAGTCCGAAGAGGAGACGGAGGGGGGCCACGGGCCAGCCACACAGTAGGGTGGCGTGGCCCAGCCTCTGGCCGTGCCCCCTATGTGTGAGGCCACCCTGGTCCACCTCTGACGATGCCCCTTCGCCTATAAGAAGCCTCCCGACAGAAAACCCTAAATCAATCGGCGTTTTTTCCCAGAACAGTTCCGCAGCGCCGCCACCGTCGAAGATAAATTTCGGGGGATAGAAGTCTCTATTTCGGCACCCTGCCGGGACGGGAAAGTGCCCCCGGAGCCATCTCCATCGATCTCCATCGCCGTCTCCACCATCTCCATCGACCTCACCGCCATCTCCATCACCATTGCTGCCTTCGATGATGAGGAGGGAGTAGTTCTCCCCCGGGGCTGAGGGCTCTACCGGTAGCTATGTGGTTCACCTCTCTCTCCCATGATGTGATCTTTATGTGATCGTGAGCTTTGTATCTAGTTGAATTGGTAGATGTTATTATTCAGATATTATGCTACTCCCATGCTTTATATTTGTAATCTCCAGAGACACCTTGTATCATGATGTGAAGGTGACAGTGTGCGCATTATGTGTGTTTTTTTGGTTAACATCTCTATGAATTGTTGGTGTTTGTTGGAACCATCTAGTGCATTCATGGTGATAGTGTGGGACAATCTAGTTTGGGAAAATACGGACTTTGAGGAGTGCTTCGTAGCTCTACGCATGAATAGTGTTTGTTATCCATTGGGGAATTGTTTTGAGTTGCATATTCATGATAGTATCTATTGGTTCAATTATGTTATATTTGTTGGGAGTGTGTCCCCTAGTGAAAGTATGATCCCTAGGCCTTGTTTCCAAGCATTGCACACCGTTTACATTCAGTTCTGTTACATGTTTGCTTGAAGTGATATTTATTTCAGATTATGTTTACTACATATAATCATCACTACTACTTGTATTTCACTATCTCTTCGCCGAACTAGTGCACCTATACATCTGACAAGTGTATTGGGTGTGTTGGGGACACAAGAGACTTTCTGTATCGTAATTGCAAGGTTGTTTGAGAGGGATAGCTTTGACCTCTTCCTCCCTGAGTTCGATAAACCTTGGGTGATCCACTTAAGGGAAACTTGCTGCTGTTCTATAAATCTCTGTAGTTGAAGGCCCAACACTGTCTACAGGAACAGACGCGTGCATAGACATCACTGGTCTTTGCCTAACCCCATGGTTCATTATAAAATTTACAATAAAACTATGGAATTGCCCCTTGATGTTTTCTGTGCAGCTATTAGAGTACCACAGTGGGGATAGCACGGAAGGATAAAGGAGCGACCCAGGCCGTTGATGGACTTGTATGAAGAGATTTGCCAAGGAAGAAGCTTCTCAGGAGAGAGTGGTAAAATTCGGAATATTCATTTCCCATCTATTCAATATTTTGCCAATTTTATTGCCAAGTGTGTTCTTCCAAGGAAGACTGCAAACAAGTTATCCTCTTATGATTTAGATTTTATTTTAGCTGTTTTGAGAAAGGATAGGACTTATAATTTGGGTGCTTCGATAGCTTTCCATCTTGTTGCTAACCGAGAGAAAGGGGGAGTTTGTGGAGGACTTATTGTTTCTCGTTTATTAGCTTTGCATGGTGTAGCACCGCATCATTTGGACATTCAGTTTCCCATAGAGAGGCTTGATCTTAATTCTATGATACAACATAAGTTTGTTTCTTCTTCGGCTTGGTTGGGAAACTTGTCTTATGAGATAACCTTTCTCAAGAAATCAGCCTGGAGAGTAGCTAAGACTGATCGATCAGTCCATTTGCCTGCACCTCTTTTGTTTAACCTTGATGGCAGGAATGGATGGTCACTCACGGAGGATGAGCTTGATGCGTACATGGAGGAGCACCCCCAGCACGCACATAAGGATGGAGAGGGGACTAAAGATAATTATGTCCAGCCCTCTAGCACTTGGGAGTGGCCATACCAGCAGTCTTATTTTGATCATGGACCTTCTGCTTCATCTTCACGAGGGCCAGATTACGATCATGCCAACGATGACCCACCAGCTTGGGGCGATTACCGGAGTTGGGATTGATCTCCACTTAGGCCAAAAGCCTAAGCTTGGGGGGAGGTACGTCAACGATTCACTCATATATATATCCTATTTTATCGGTACTTTGTATATCTATGTTTCGCTTTCTTTTCTTTTCTTTGTTGTTCTTGTTCTTATTTCTACTTTCCAAAACACAAAAAGACCAAAAATATTTCCATTGTTTCTCTTTGTTTTCCTCTTTAGTTTTATAGCTTTGGTTTGCTTCGTTTCCTATTTTTGGTTTCGTATTTGAAAAATCCAAAAAGATTTTGCTTTGTTTGCTGTTTCCTTCTGTTCTTGTTTCAAAATTCAAAAATCCAAAAATATTTGTTGTTCTTTTCCGTTTTTGTAAAGTTTGTTGCAGAGTTCAGTCTCCCGTGACTACATTGGAGCTTGGTTATCACTTATATTATTCAAGCCACACAAGTAAAAGGAAATAATGACGACATATGACAATTCAAGGTGTGGTAAGAGGCTGGTATGAACTCTATTTGTTTTTATTTTTGTACATATACTTGATGGCGTGTAAGTACAACCCGTTGGGAACCCCAAGAGGAAGGTATGATGAGCACAATAGCAAGTCTTCCCTCAGTTGTGAAACCAAGGTTTATCGAACCAGTAGGAGAAAGCCAAACTTCAGAAGGTGATGCTTGCTAGCTTCGTGACACTCCAGACAATGGCGCCAGGAATAATGCTGGTGCGTCTTCACCTAGCAGCAACGTGAAACCTGCACACAACACAACCAAGAACTTTGCTCCCAACTTACAATGAGGTTGTCAATCTCACCGGTTTGCTGTAAACAAAGGATTAAGCGTATCGAGTGGTAAAAGGATAATAGTAATGCAAGAAAGTAAACAGAGCGAGTAATAGTAAAATAGTAAAGCTATGTAAAGGAAATTGGACCGGGGTCCACAGTTCACTAGTGGTGTCTCTTCATAAGATAAATAATAACATGCTAGGTAAATAAATTACAGTTGGGTAATTGATAGAGTAAAGATAACGTACATATGTCATGAGGATCACTATGAGATTCACTCTGGGCATTACGAGAAAATACATAGACCATAATCCAACTGCATCTATGACTAAAAATCCTCTCGTGGGGAATCATCTGAGGACCCCTTGAGTATTAAGTTGCGAACAACAGATAATCGCATTAAGCGAAGTGCGTAATGTAAACAAAGCAAATGTCCTTGGACACAAGAATATTATTTTCTCCCTAGTGGCAACAGCACATCTACAACCTTAGAGGTATCTGTCACTCCCCCAGATTAAATAGAGGCATGAACCCAACTATCGAGCATAAATACTCCCTCTTAGAGTTACTAGCATCTACTCGGCCAAGATAGCTACTAGCAACAGAAAGCATGCAAGATCATAAACAACATAGAGATAACATAAGATATAAATTCAGCATATCAACTTAACATAGTATCGATACTCATCGGATCCCAACAAACACAACACGTATGATTACATAAAGATGATCCTCATCATGTAGGGCAGCTCACAAGATCTAAACATGAAGCACATGGTGGAGGAGACAACCATCTAGCTACTGCTATGGACCCATAGTCCAAGGTAGACTACTCACACATCTCTCCGGAGGTGACCATGGTGGTGTAGAAGGCCTCCGGCAGGGATTCTCCTCTCCGGCAGGGTGCCGGGAAGAGCTCCTAGATACTCCCGATCTCGCGACGGCGATGGTGGCAGCTTGCAGTATGTTTCAAGGAAAAGAGATACGTCTCTTAGGTTTTTCCCATTGAGGGGACTTTATAGGCGAAGGGGCATCGTCAGAAGTGGGACTAGGTGGTCTCACCACAGGTGGGCACGGCCAGGGGCTGGGCCACGCCCCCTGATGGTGAGGCTGGCCCCTGGCCCCCCTCCATCTCATCTTTGGTCTTTGCGAAGCTTCGGTAAAAATAGGAGGTTCGGCTTTTGTTTTGTCCAATTCCGAGAATATTTCCTATGTAACTTTTCTGAAACACAAAAATAGCAAAAAATAGGGAACTGGCACTGTGGCATCTTGTTAATAGGTTAGTTTCAGAAAATGCATAAAAACGCCACGAAGTGTAACAAAACACAAAGTAAATGGTGTAAGAACAAGCATGGAGCATCAAAAATTATAGATACGTTTGAGACGTATCAAGCATCCCCAATCTTAACTCCTGCTCATCCTTGAGTAGGCAAGTGATAACAAAAAAATAATTTTTGGGGTGACATGCACCATCACAATATTGATCATCTATGTAAGCATTGAGTGCTGGGATCAAAGAACTTAAAACCTGGGCATAAAAGACATAATTTTGACAATAAAGAACTTAGCAACCATGTTATAACATGAAAAGAAACACAAAAGAAAGATCATAAATAATAAAACAATGAAAGTCAAACGTGTGTTCAAATCATATGGAAAACATAGCAAATAGTTTTTAGCTTGTCCTTCATGGAATAGCAAAACATAAATGCATAGGACACCTTCAATTTTAAGAGGGCGCCTAGATACAAATAATTTAAGAACAAGTGAAATCAAAATCATGAATCAATCAATGATAACTTTGGGACAATGCACATTAAACTCAGAATAGCAACTATGCTCTCTTATACGGTGCATAAAGGTAGGAGGTGGTGACTCAACATAAAAGTAAAAGAAAGACCCTTCGCAGAGGGAAGTAGTGATTGCAAGTTTTATAAACCTTCAAAAATTATGGTACTTACTAGCTTTGAGATCTCATTGCCCCCATCATAGGCATCTTGAATGGTTAAAGTTAATGCGAGAACAATTATGAGCATATGCTTGACAAATCATAAGTTGAAAACCTCGTGTCTCGTGAAGTACGAATACCCAAACCTCATGCTACTCGACTTAGGGTCCCAAGCAAGCTCTTGTCATTGTAAGTATATGCGTATCATCGAGAACCGCCAATAGGGTACCTCCTTGCCCGATGACATGGAACAAGCCCACATCAAAATGACTGGACAAACAGACAATGAACACCTCGGCATCTCTTTTATTTACCATTGGTATAGCTTTTTATTTTGAGATGCGTCATCGAATATCCACTATGGGCATGCTGTAAATTTCCACCATGAATTATGCATGGCTTAGATTAGTGGCACAGGCGTTTCTCTAACACATATACAAACTCCATGATCCCTCAAGATTCGCAACTTGTTTCACATCGTGAGTATCCATAAACAAAAGATCACGATATCAACTCAAATAAGAGAAGTGCAATGTTGAAAGCTTACCCCATGACAGCATGGTTTGGCTAATTCCCAACTTACAACTTGCAAGCATAACATCAACACAAAAGAGCCACAATGTCAAAATTTTAAAAGCGAGAAAAGTAAAGTGTGCCATCAGGTTCGTGAGAGCTTTACTAACTAATTTTCGCATAACACCAAAAAAGTTTGGTTCGAAGGATAGATAAAAGCAAGTCGAATGTACTTGGAATAGCAAATTGCTAATAGGTATGTATGGTGGACACATTGGCATAACTTGGTTTTTAGGAGTTGGATACACAAGTAGAGCTCATACTCAGTACAAAGTGAGGGCTAGCAAAAGACTGGGAGCGACAACCTAAGAGAGCAAAGATGGCCATAATCATGCAAAGCGACAAAGCATCATTAAAAAAAGCATAAAATGGTATCAAAAGTCAAAAAATAAATGATCATAGAGGCTTATGGAGACTTGTTAGAGTCAAACATGTTGTAAGCATGCGCCAAGTCAACCCAAATAATGCATCAAAGGAGAAAACCAAATAAATGCTTCCACATAATAAGAACAAAGCATGATTTTTTTAAAGGCTCATTAAGCAATCTCAGTCATTAGAGACAAGTCATGCTATAGCAAAAATCACTAATCATACTATCAAAACAACATCAAGCATGGCATGCAAAAGTCTAAGCCGCAGTCTAAACAAGCTCCTTTTATACCACTTTTTTTGCATGAAACTTTTTCTCTTTTCCAACACCATTCGAACCTTTTTAAATCAACTCTTTTGATGAATACCAACATAGACCAGAGGTCCAAATACACCTTGATGCAAAGATAAAACAAGATCTGAACAAAAATCAAGGCAAAAAATGAAAGCTAAACGCAGTTCTAGAAAAAGAGAACACTCGTTGAACAATAAGAGTGAAAAACGGAGTGTTCTTGGCAAATGAAAAATGAGTACATCTCCTCCAAAAGAAATTTGTTGGGGTCCAACCATTTATTGCAGCAAACAAAAAAAAAGAAAACTGAAAGCAAAAGTAAAGATGCTCCAAGAAAAACGCATATTGCATGAAGCAATAAAAATATAGTGTTTTGAAAGGTGACCTGATTTTTGCCGATGAAGAAGGGGTGCCTCGGGGGCATCCCCAAGCTTTGACTCTTATACCTCTTGGATATTTCTTGGGGTGCATGGGCATCCCCAAGCTTGAGCTTTTGTCCATTCTTCATCTCATCTCATCATTCTCCAATCCCTACACTTGAAAACTTTCTTCATACAAAACTTAACACAATTCTATTAGCAACGTTAGCATAAGCATAATAGTAAATCAACCCTTTTTGGTTCAGGTTTCAACTAAAAAACACCACATATAAAGTATATACTACTGTAGCAATTTCCCCAAAAGTTCCGTGATCAAAAGAACTCAAAAAGAAAGTGATCGAGAGGCAAACACAAATAGTGGCAGAAATCTGTCAAAACAAAACAGCTGAAAAAGGTCGATTTTTTCGAGGACCTTCTGTTGCTCAAATCAAAAAGTGTAAAACTAATAAAAGTTTGGATATAGCCTGGGTCATATGCACAAGAAATTGCAGGTCAAAAAGATATTCTAAAAAGTTTCACGAATTTTTACGGTGCACCACCGAAATCTATTTCAGGACAACAACTTCCCCAAATCTTACCTCACTCAAATTAGAGGTTCTTCTTGGAACAACAATGAAATAAAAGGATAAGGAGTGGTTATTATAGTAGTAATAACTTCCAAGACTCAAATAAAATAAAAAGTACTAAAAATGAAACAATCGGTTATCTCCCAAGAGTGATTTTCTTTAACGCCTTTGAGCTTGGCGCAGAAAGGTGCAAATCAAGTAATATCAAGCGATGAAGCATCAAGTTCATAATTTGCTCTAAGAATAGAGTCAAAAAGTAATTTCTTCCTCCTTCTAGGGAAGTGTTTGATACTTTTCTTAAATGGGAATTGATATTTGATGGTGCCTTCCTTCATATCAATGATGGCACCTACAGTTCGAAGAAAAGGTCTTCCCAAAATAATAGGACATGAAGCATTGCATTCAACATCCATTACAAGGAAACCAACGGGAACAAGGTTATTGTTAACCATAATAAGAACATCATTAATTCTTACCAAAGGTTTCTTCTTAGCAACATCAGCAAGAGGAACATCAAAATAACACTTTTCAAGCGATGGTAAACCAAGCATGTCATAAATCTTTCTAGGCATAATAGAAATACTAGCACCTAGATCACATAAAGCATGGCAATCAAAACTATTAACATGCATATCAATGATGGGCTCCCAACCATCTTCTAACTTCTTGGGAATAGAAGCTTTTTATTTCAACTTTTCCTCCCTAATTTTCATCAGAGCATTTGTAATATGATTTGTAAAAGCAATATTCAAAGAACTAGCATTGTGACTCAAAGCAAGCTTTTGCAAGAAAAAGATAACTTCAGATATATTGCAGCCATCAACATCAAAATCATTAAAAGAAATAGAGCTATCATCTCCTACACTCTTAAAAATTTCAGCACTCTTTTGAGAAAAAGTTTTTGCAGTTTTGGGCTTTTTCGCACAAGGAGTAGGAGTTTTCTCTATACCAATCAAAGTTAGAGGATTGCTATTATTTGGAACAACATCATTAGAGGTAGTAATAGTACATACCTTCATCTTTCTAGCCATCTCGTCTTCTCTTTCCCACCTGGCATGCAATTCTGCTAACATTCTAATATTTTCATCAATTTTAACTTGGATGGCATTAGTAGCGGCAAAAGTATTGCTTTCTTTCACCTCATTAGGCAACACTTTTAGTTTCAGAAGTTCAACATCAAGAGAAAGGCTATCAACTTTAGAAGCAAGAATATCAATTTTGCCTAACTTTTCCTCAACAGACTTGTTAAAAGCAGTTTGCTTACTGATAAAGTCTTTGAGCATGACTTCAAGCTCAGAGGGCGCGCCCCAAGTGTTGTTGGAGGAATTACCATAACCATTACCATTGATAAAAGGATACGGCCTATAATTGTTACTAGCAAAATTGTTCCTATAAGCATTATTGTTGAAATTATTATTGCTAATGAAGTTTACATCAACATGCTCTTCTTGAGCAACCAAATCCAAAGGAACATTATTAGGATCAACTTGAGCTCTATCATTAGAAAGCATAAGCATAATAGCATCAATCTTATCACTCAAGGAAGAGGTTCCTCAACAGAATTTACCTTCTTACCTTGTGGAGTTCTCTCGGTGTGCCATTCAGAACAATTTACCATCATGTTGTCGAGAAGCTTTGTTGCGGCGCCCAAGGTAAGGGACATAAAAGTGCCTCCAGTAGCAAAATCCAATAGATTTCTTGAAAAAAATTCAGTCCTGCATAAAAAGTTTGGACAATCATCCAAGTAGTCAGTCCATGAGTGGGACAATTCTTTATCATAGATTTCATTCTTTCCCAAGACTGAGCAACATGTTCGTTACCAAACTATTTAAACTTCATAATATCACTACACAAAGCTATAATCTTAGCAGGAGGATAGTATTTTCCCATAAAAGCATCCTTACACTTATCCCAAGAATCAATACTATTTCTAGGCAAAGATAGCAACCAATCCTTAGCTCTTCCTCTTAAAGAGAAAGGAAACAATTTAAGCTTAATAATATTACCATCTACATCCTTATACTTTTGCATCTCACATAGCTCAACAAAATTATTGAGATGAGCTGCAGCATCATCAGAACTGGCACCAGAAAATTGCTCTTTCATAACAAGATTCAACAAAGCAGGTTTGATCTCATAAAAATTTGCCTCAGGAGCAGGTGGCGCAATAGGAGTGCAGATAAAATCATTTTTTTAGTAATAGTAAAGTCACACAACTTGGTGTTTTCAGGAGTACCCATTTTAGCAAAACTAAAAGCAAGTAAATAAAAGCAACTATAAAGAAAACTAAATTTTTTGTATTTTTTATAAAACAATGCAAGCAAAAATAAAGTAAAGCAAAACAAAAACAAAGTAAAGGATTGTGCGTGCGAGACTCCCCTTGCAGAAGTCTTCTTCCTCCCCAGCAATGGCGCCAGAAAACTGCTTGATGGCGTGTAAGTATAGCCCGTTGGGAACCCCAAGAGGAAGGTATGATGAGCACAGTAGCAAGTCTTCCATTAGTTGTGAAACCAAGGTTTATCGAACCAGTAGGAGAAAGCCAAACTTCAGAAGGTGATGCTTGCTAGCTTCGTGACACTCTAGACAATGGCGCCAGGAATATTGCTGGTGCGTCTTCACCTAGCGGCAACGTGAAACCTGCACACAACACGACCAAGAACTTTGCTCCCAACTTACGATGAGGTTGTCAATCTCACCGGTTTGCTGTAAACAAAGGATTGAGCATATCGAGTGGTAAAAGGATAATAGTAATGCAAGAAAGTAAATAAAGCGAGTAATAGTAAAACGGTAAAGCTATGTAAAGGAAATTGGACCGGGGTCCACGGTTCACTAGTGGTGTCTCTCCATAAGATAAATAATAACATGCTGGGTAAACAAATTACAGTTGGGCAATTGTTAGAGTAAAGATAACGTACATATGTCATGAGGATCACTATGAGATTCACTCTGGGCATTACGACAAAATACATAGACCATAATCCAACTGCATCTATGACTAAAAATCCTCTCACGGGGAATCATCCGAGGACCCCTTGAGTATTAAGTTGCAAACAACAGATAATCGCATTAAGCAAAGTGCGTAATGTAAACAAAGCAAATGTCCTTGGACACAAGAATGTTGTTTTCTCCCTAGTGGAAACATCACATCTACAACCTTAGAGGTATCTGTCACTCCCCCAGATTAAATAGAGGCATGAACCCAACTATCGAACATAAATACTCTCTCTTGGAGTTACTAGCATCTACTTGGCTAAGATAGCTACTAGCAATGGAAAGCATGCAAGATCATAAACAACATAGAGATAACATAAGATATAAATTCAGCACATCAACTTAACATAGTACCAATACTCATCGGATCCCAACAAATACAACACATATGATTACATAAAGATGATCCTGATCATGTAGGGCAACTCACAAGATCTAAACATGAAGCACATGGTGGAGGAGACAACCATCTAGCTACTGCTATGGACCCATAGTCCAAGGTAGACTACTCTCACATCTCTCTGGAGGCAACCATGGTGGTGTAGAAGGCCTTCGGCAGGGATTCCCCTCTCCGGCAGGGTGCTGGGAAGAGCTCCTGGATCCTCCCAATCTTGCGATGGTGGTGGCTTGCAGTATGTTTCGTGGAAAAGAGATCCGTCCCTTAGGTTTTTCCTGTCGAGGGGACTTATAGGCGAAGGAGCATCGTCAGAAGTGGGACCAGGTGGTCTCACCACAGGTGGGCGCGGCCAGGGGCTGGGCCGCGCCCCCTGGTGGTGAGGCTGGCCCGTGGCCCCCATCCGTCTCATCTTCGGTCTTCGTGAAGCTTCGGCAAAAATAGGAGGTTTGGCTTTTGTTTCGTCCAATTCCGAGAATATTTCCCGTGTAACTTTTTCAAAACACAAAAACAGCAGAAAACAAGGAACTGGCACTGTGGCATCTTGTTAATAGGTTAGTTCAAGAAAATGCATAAAAACACCACGAAGTGTAATAAAACACAAAGCAAATAGTGTAAGAACAAGCATGGAGCATAAAAAATTATAGATACATTTGAGACGTATCAATACTCATCTATATGGACGTGCTTAGCCTGTTCATGTAAGGTGTATGTTATTTAATAGATGCTTAGTAGTTCTTGCTCTCATATGATTAGTTCCAATTTACTAATAGTTTGTAGCATGTCATGTAGATGTTTGCTTGCATTATTTTATTCATAAAACGGTATGACTTTGTGGTATCCTCCTCTGAAAAGTATCAATTGAATTGATTTGGCACGTGCTCAAGCATGCATATGACAGAAAAAAAGTCAATTAAGCCTTGATGATTTACTTTGCTTCAGAGCTCTTCTATCGTTTTTATGCCTATATTAATTTTGTTTTGTCGCAAGCATGATGATGATAGTTATTGCTCTCTCGATTGTCGCTTCCCAGTCTTTTGCTAGCCTTCACTTGTACTGAGAGGGAATACTTCTCGTGCATCCAACTCCTGAAAACCAAGTAACCCCAAAGAGTCCACTATAAATTCCTATGCATGGTATTTCAAAGCCATTCCAAGTAAATTTTCATGTGCTACCTTTCAAAACCTTCAAATACTTCTCATTTTGTGCCACTGTTTTTAGCTCATGAGGACATAGTGGTTGGAATTGCTATCTTCCATATTGAATTAAGTACCCCTCGACTTGCATGCTTCATCTGCTCGTCATTAATTTTGCAAGGGAGCTGGTCAGACTATTATAATCTAATCTAAAAAAAGGCACTCCTCCATGGTATGTAAAAGTTGGTGGGCACCCGATGGAATTGGTTAGCCATGGTTTGTGAAAGGAAAAGTGGGGAGGAGTGCCAAGCTTTATAAAAGAGCACCAATGTACCAATTTTTCAAAGAACTCGGAACCGCTCTCACTTGTTTAGTATGGAAGATAGCAAGAACCCCATTGCCAGTCATTGACAGGAAACAACCACCTCTCAAAGCAAATTTTTACCTCTGTTTTACAAATGAAAAGCTCTAGCACATTTTAAATCCCTGCTTCCCTCTGCGAAGGGCATTTCTTCTACTTTTATGTTGAGTCTTCATTTTTTAACTTTAAGCACTTTCTTGAGAGCATGGCTGTTGTTCTTAGTGTAATGTGCTTGTCCCAGAACACGGTTAATTGTAGTATAACTTTGATGCTTGTATCGTTGATATTTCTACTTCTAGTCTTCTCTTGAACTTCAGAGGTGCCTTGAAATTTATGTTTTGCTCCACAAATAAAGGCAAGCGGGATACCACTCTTTCATATCTTATTATGAGCATTACAATCTTGTAGCTTCTTATGTTTCATGTTGCTTGTTATTAGTGCATTGGCACTCTTTCATAGCTTGCATAACCACGAGATGACATTAGTTGCATACTTCTTATTATGAATTGTTTAAGTACTTGATCATATAGTGAGAATATATACATCTTATGAAGGAAAAGTGTTCGTGAAAGTTTCTTTTATCGCACTCAGTTGTTAACTAAATTGCTTGAGGACAAGCAATAAGCTAAGCTTGGGGGGAGTTGATACGTCCAAAACGTATCTACTTTCCTGAACACTTTGGTTATTTCTCCTCTAATTTGTGTGTTTTGAATACAACTAACACGGACTAACGCAGTTTTCAGCAGAATTGCCCCGGTCTCTCATTTTTGTGCAGAAATCCAACTTTCAGGAAAATCTCGGAAAATACTGCAAAAATCCTATTTTACCAGAAGACCCACGGAGCCAGAGTACGAGACGGAGAGGGGCCAGGAGGGCACCACACCACCTGGTGGTGCGGGCCAGGCCTGGCCACGCCAGGGGTGGTGTGGCTGCCCCAGCCATCTCCTCGAGCCCCCTTCCGCCTACATATACCCTCTGACCTGAAACTATTGGGGGTTCGATGTTTTTCCCAAATAGAGTTCCACTGCGCCGCCACTATCAGAAACCGCGATTCGGAACCAGAAACTCTATTCTAGCACTCTATCGAGACGGGGATTTGGAGGAGATCTTTATCATCATCATCACCGACGTCTCTCCATCAACCATCCATGACTCCCCCATCCATGTGTAAGTAATTTCCGCTGTAGGCGAAGGGGATGGTAGGGATTGGATGAGATTATTCATGTAATTGCTTTGAGATTGTTAGGGCATGGTGCCTAGTATCTATTGTTAGTGCTTATGACATTGTTGCGACTTGTTGTGCTTAATGCTTGTCACTTTGGGCCCGAGTGCCATGATCTCAGATCTGAACTTGTTATTGTTTTATGATGATATTTATTATTTATGATCTTATCTGCAAGTTGTTTACACATATCGTTGTCCGGAATCCGAGGCCCCAAAGTGACAGTAATTGGGATAACCGGAGGGGATGGCTGTGATGTGAGGATCACATGTGTTCATTAAGTATTAATGCTTTGCTCCGGTACTCTATTAAAAGGAGTAGCTTAATTACCAGTAGATTCCCTTGAGGCCCCACTACAAACGGGCTGGTAGGACAGAAGGTGCCGTGCAAATTTCTCATTGTGAGCACGCACGACTATATACAGAACACATGCCTATGGTTGTTTAGTACTATGATGCTTTATCATTATTTATCTGCAATTGCCCATGTCTTGATTATTACATGAATTATCTTGTCCATGCAACGCCCGTTCGTCCATCCCTATGCCTACAGTATTTAATCCTATTGTTACTATTGATATCGTTACCGTCTTTACTTTACTGTTGTTGCTACTATTTCACTACTGTCACCACTATAAAACTGTTGCTACTAATAAAACGCTGCGAGCAAGTCTGTTTCTAGGTGCACCTGAATTGACAACTCATCTATCAAGTCTTATAAATATTCTTTGGCTCCCCTTGTGTCGAATCAATAAATTTGGATTTTACTTCCCTCAAAGACTGTTGCGATCTTCTATACTTGTGGGTCATCAATAGTTTATTTCTTCATGCATACAACATCGGTCATGTATTTTTTCTAAACCTTGATTACATTTAATCGGTCAAATAGAAATCATTTTACATCGATTAAGTGTAGCATACTGTGGGCAGTTGAATCTTGTGTATTCATATTAGAAAATTTATAACAAATTGGTCGTACATCCTTACATGGGGGAGGGGGGCCATTGCCCCTCCCCCGGCCCCCACGCAATAAATTGATGACATATATATTTTACTTTGCCATACCTAATTTTTTAACCGTCCTCCGTCGTCAATGCCGGGATGGCGGCGGGGGTGGGCACGGCAGACAGACAGCTGCCCATGTGCGCCCACGGCGGCCGCTAGCACCAGGACGACGAACGCGGAGGCCATGTCGTACCTCATTGCTCTGTGCTACTCTGTTCTGCGTTCGCTCATCCTCCTCTTCCTCTGCTCCATTTTATAGGTGGCAGCACTGGCGGAGGAAATTATCCGTAGCGCGCGCGATAGTGATCCATCGTTTGGAATTTCTCCGTGGGCTCGGCCTATTACGAGCCAACTGGAACAAAAGCCTCGTATGATTTTCTACTCCCTCCAACCACTAATACCTGACTCTAGCGTAATGTATCTAGTAGTAAAAAGTGTCTAAATATATCATGTTAGAGACAGGTATTAGTGATCGGAGGGAGTAGGTATTATTCTCATGTATACGTCCACATACATGCATGTTGTTACATGTTTTCTCCTCATTGTTCTAACATTAGTGTGCACCAGAGGGTGTCCTCTATATAGATATTCGTAATCTTTTTTGTCAGTTGAACTTTTCAGTTTGCAAGTTTGTTTTTAGTCCACGTTTTTGTAATAAGGTCGCACATGCCCTTGCGGCATTAGGAGAAGACGGTGCGTGTCCATGCCGTGTATGGCATGAAGATGTGCCAGACTCTGAAGTGCTTGTGTTCCATCTCAAAAAAAAATAATAGTGTGCACAAAAATGAGCTAGCTACGAGGGGAAAAATACTTGCCAAGTAACCAAGCTTTGTACTATGCTCTGTTCACCACTAGCTGGACGTACCTTTTTTTCCATACACGAGCAACGCATGGCGCCAGCATGCAAAACCAGGTCTGGCAACAAAAACATGCGGCCGGGAGCAGCGTCGTCCCGTGTACAACAGCATGCCAGATTGACTGACAGTGAGCAGCGCCTGGCACAAGCATGCAGGAGCAGCGTTCAGCCTTGCTACGCAGTAGTGTGCAGTTTTTAGAGTATCTCCTCTAAAATGGTCTCTGGCATGCACAGTGACTTGGCCGTTTCGGCGGTGTCGGCACGAACCTCCTCATTTGGAGGACGCCTCCCAATCTAGGGCCCCAATTCAGGTTCTCAAAACGACGCTTTGATCAATTTTTTTTTTTGCAAATTTAAAGCATTAAACAATAGTCTTGGCCATATTTGAAGTCTCCGACGCAAAAAAAAATCCCCAAGTTCGCCCACACATACAACAACGCAGGTGTCGATCGAAAATCTACCTACAACAATGCGCTCTTCTTCCGATGCCGCTATCAAAGCTTGCATCGGCCCCGTCTCTGGCATGGACGATGCCGATAGCAGCGTGGTCGTCGGTGAAGGCGTTGTCGTCGGTGTCGGCGTTGGCGGTGCCTGTGTCCTCCTCCGTATAAAGATGGCCTCCCGCTCGCCCAAGTGCCACACCCTTTTGTCTCAGCGTCCATGGTCGAGGTGTCAACGGTTAAGACCACGAAGTCCTCCTTCCGTTTCTTCACCGCAACCCCTTCCTTCTCGAGCATCATCTTGATGTCTTGATTTGCCAACTTCCATGTATGAGAAATTGTGAAAAAATGACATGACTATGAATGACCTTGAAGGATTTAAGTACAAAATGTAAAACGATGAAGAGAAATGAGAGACTAGTGACAATAAGAACATTGGTAGAATTCAGTTGACATTTAGAGAACCTCTTCCAACCATTAGCGACATGCTAAAGCAAATGTGAAAAGCAATAGAAAGTACTTCTATGATTGAGGTCTAGCCTGTTGCGTGTTATGAGAATATATGTGGAGTATATTTGAAGAACAATCGGTATATATATCCAACCGGGCAACTTCCTGCCATCCTATGATTGATGTCATTAGCCTGTTGCGTGTTATGAGAATTCTGTGACAGGAGTGTAAGCACATTTGAAGGTATTATGCTAAAGCACCCAGTCATAAGGCCATGCTAAAACTAGATGACACTACCTAGCAAAAAGATGACAGGGACCATGAAGTGCTATCTACATGTAGAGCAGCTACTCTTAGGAAAACTTAGCTTAAGGCTAGTCACAATGCAAAGTATCATATCCTAGTATTATGCATAAGATACTAGTTTCTAATATCGCCTCTACAATGCCTAGTATTAAATAGTAGTATCATAGTTTGCTATATTTAATATTTTATAGAATCTCAATGTAAATGTGTGTACAAGATGTATTTGTCATTGAACTTTCTAGTTTTACGTGCTATGATACAGTATTATAATATGATACTACTATCACCTCTCTCCTCATTAATTAGTATGCCACATTATATTTTTGCCAACATGACATGTATGATACTCCCTCCATCCCAAGGATTAAGGCGTAGAAGTTTTTTCGATTTTTCCTCAAAGCTTAAGGCGCAGGTGGAGTTTCATCCGTTTCTGGCGAAATTACCCCGCTCGTTTGTTTCTAATGGCCGAAAAAATGGGAACAGTTAAAGCTAGCGATTGCCCTGATTGGGTGTGCATGCCTCGTGAATGAAGGAGGGCTTTTAAATCATGGGTTACTAGTCAAGATTTTACGGGAGGCGTTGCATGCAGCAAGAATAAGGAATCTGGCTCATTAAATCTGAGAGATTAAAGGGATGGAAATGGTGATTCGTATACTCGGCTCTCCAGCGACGTCGACTAGGCTGTTTGGTCTCTTTTCCCTGGAATATTGGTGTTGGTACTCTCGCCAATGTTGGTTGATTATTTTAATGGCTGCGTGCGTGCACGTAGCCTTGGCATTATGGCTCAAATCAAAAATATGGGAGCACCTCTATTGATATTTGCAGGTCTATGGTATGATATTTGTGCCATTATCTTTTGGCTGCCTTCAGAAAAATACAAGATCATGTCATGGAAGAAGAAGAGTAGTTTGAAGACCTCGAAGATTAGCTCGTTTTCTTTTAGACTTTATTTTGTAATAGTTGGAGTTAGCTCTACCATGTACTATTTATTACTATAAATATATGTGGTATTGATTTCAAAAAAAAAAGCATTGGGGCTAGTCTAAAAGTAGATCTACCAATACCGCACAAAAATTAAAAAAAGGTAATCTTAAAGTCCAAAAAACACAAAAACGCCTCAAACCTCTGAAAGCAATCACTGTTTCGTGAGACGTCCTGTTGGACCGTTCACATTATTAGCTAGACGCTTGACCATGTGGGGAATCTAAATGGGAAATTAGTGGTACCCCCTCCATACCGGATAATAAGGCAAATTAGGCTATGGAGAGGAAACCGAATTACTATTAGGCAAAATTGGGTCTTAATTGCGGGCTATTATTCTGCATGCTTGTTAACTCCTAAAATTACTCTCAGCCTTTCCTTCTTCCTCTCCACAAATTTCTCTTTGCATGCCGTGTGAAAACATTATTAATTGCTATCTAACCATTGCATGCAAAGAAACGGGAGTAAATCGTGCATGTGCCGTGCATGGTTTGATTTCTCCCTTAATTACCGCATTGAACAAATAAAACGATAGGTTCGGATCGCTAATATTTGAAGCCAATCGTATTTTGCCTTGGTCTCGCTGCGTCAGGTAATTTGCCTTAGGCCTTTCACAATGCATTGTATCTTAACGCGTTATCTTAGGTAGTGGAGACAACCACCCCAATGCATTGTATTTTAAAGGTTGTATCTACATTTAATGATTTTGGGTACATGCATGCATACTATTGGTCTAGAAATGCATTTTGCCTATGATACCGTGCAAGAGTTGTATCTTAGCTAAGCTACAACAACAATCTCTTTCTTCATTAATTATAGTGCTACATAAGCAATTTGCCTATGATACCGTGCTAAGAAACATGCATTGTGGAAGGCCTTAGGCCTTTCACAATGGGGGTTTCTTAGCGCGGTATCCTAAGTACTTTGCTTATGTGGCACTATATTAAATGAGGAAAGAGAGTGGTGTTGTAGCTTAGCTAAGATACAACACTTGCACGAGTTCATAGGCAAAAATTGTTTCTAGCCCAATCATATGCATGCATGACACTAAAATCATTAATTAAGAGACAATGCATTTGAGAAGTTGTATCTTAAATTTTAATTACTCATATGAAAACGTGCTAAGAAAATATGCATTGTGAAAGGCCTTATTATCCGGTATGGAGGGAGTATAACATTTGATTCGCAATTTAGTGCATGCATGTTTCCAATTCCTCGGTTCTATCATGTTAAGGCGTGTACTGGACGTTGTTTTCGTTTCCTTGAAATGGAACAGGGACAGGAGCTTTTTCATCTAAAGAACTCTCCACTAGCTATTAAGGGCCTAGGCCAACTTCTCAAAAAAAATGTCTGCCAAAAATAAATGATTCTCTAGAGATATTGATCCCAACAAGAAATCTAATATTAGTAAATACAACCACATTTAGCTTTGTGCACCTTCGGGTCCGAAAGCCGTGAACGTGAAGGCGTCGGCTGGTTCTCCAACAATTTGTTAGACTGCTCATAGTGGGGAGTAACTTAAGTAGTAACATAAAATACATGCAATGCCAACTAAGCATTTTGATGACATGACGTGTCATTTAATAAAGAGAGAGATGCTAGTGGTAACTAGCTATGTTACTGTAACATCACACTTTTCAAGATAAAATAAGTCTATAAGCTAATTAATATAATCATGCATGACACTACATTTATGTTACTATGCACTATAGAGGTGGTAACATAGGCTAGTAACATATATATGTTACTAGTCTAAGTTACTCCCCACTATGAGCAGCCTTACCGATTATATGTAACCAAACAAGATAACTTACCTCTTTGGTGGACTTTCTTATACGAATTGTTATATGTTGATCTAAATTCTATAAAGTAAAGGCCAACTTCTGACGAGCGGAGCGAGGCCCGTCGCTGGAGGCTTGGGCCGAGTGGAGCGGAGTCTGAAGTTGGCCCACTCCGTGCCCTAACAGGGACGCCTGTGGGGGGTGCGGGGGGCGACAGCCCCCCCCCCCCGCGCGGTATGGATCGTTGGTACCGCCTATATATATACTCCTTGTAAGCCGCCGGCTAGGGTTAGATCGCATCTTAAGATAGCCCACGGCGTTTGTAAACACACTCCAGATATAGTGAAGTTTTGCTGGCTGGCGTCCGTGGTTTTTACCTCTCTTTGTTGGAGAGGGTTTTCCACATTAAAATCTTGTGTCTCCGTGCTGTGATTTCTTTTTTGTTCTTTGTTATTGCCTATCACTTTTGTAACAAGTGGTATCAGAGCCCCAGGTTTTCTAATCTAGGGTTTGCGACATGGCGTCTTTGAAGTTCGATCTTCCGCAGCTGGATTACACCACAAGGTTCTCCCTGTGGCAAGTGAAGATGAGGGCGATTCTCGCCCAAACTTCAGATCTCGATGATGCGCTCGATAGTTTCGGAAAGAAACCGGTTGCATCATGGACAGAGGAAGAAAAGCGGAAAGACCGTAAGGCTTTGTCTTTGATTCAACTTCATCTATCCAATAATATTTTGCAGGAAGTGTTGCAAGAGAAATCTGCAGCGGCCCTATGGCTGAAACTGGAATCGATCTGCATGTCAAAGGATCTAACCAGTAGGCTGCAAGTGAAGATGAAGCTGTTCCAGCACAAGCTGCAGGAAGGTCAGTCCATGATGAATCACCTATCGATCTTCAGAGAGATTATTTCAGATTTACTGTCCATGGAGGTAAAATATGAGGATGAAGATCTAGCACTTCTTCTGTTAGTCTCATTGCCTAGTTCCTTTACAAATTTTCATGACACCATATGTATAAGTCATGATACACTAACCCTCACCGAAGTTTATGAGGCTCTCCAGCAAAGGGAGAAGATGAAATCTATGGTGCAGGCTGAAAGTTCATCCTCCAAGGCGGAGGCGTTAGAGGTCTGAGGCAGGTCTGAGCAGCGAGATAACTACCACCATCACAACAATAGAGATAAGAGTAAGACCGATAGAGGTCGCTCAAAGTCCAAGGGACGTGATAAGTTCTGCAGGTATTGTAAGAAACCCAGCCACAATATTGATGATTGTTGGAAGTTGCAGAACAAGGAGAAAAGAAACGGAACTTACCAACAGAAAAACAATGATGATAATGGTAAGGTTGCCATAGCCTCAGGTAAAGGTGAGGCTGCTGTTGTTGCTGGTAGTGATAGTTCTGATAGTGAATGCTTAGCTGTTCTTGCTGCATGTGTTTCACGTGATGATGAATGGATTCTTGATACCACATGTTTATTTCATATTTGCTGTAACAAGGATTGGTTCAGTTCTTATGAGTCTGTGCAGACTGGAGATTTTGTGCGTGTGGGAAATGACAACCTGTGCAACATTGTTGGCGTTGGTTCTGTTCAGATCAAAACCCATGATGGGATGACACGCATGTTGACTAGAGTGAAACACATACCCTCCATGGCGAGGAATTTGATCTCTCTTAGTACCCTGGATTGTGACGGGTACAAGTACAAAGGTGGGGACAAACGTCTGAAGGTATCATCAGGTTCTCTCATTATTATGATCGGTGATATGAATTCTGCAAAATTATATGTCCTTAGAGGTAGCACTTTGCCTGGTATTGCTGCTGCTGTTAAATCTGATGATTCTAGTAAGACTAACCTTTGGCATAAGCGTCTTGGACATATGAGTGAGCTGGGGATGGCAGAGTTGGCGAAGAGAGAGCTAATTGATGGTTGCGACTTGAGTAAGTTTGAGTTTTGTGAGCATTGCATTTTTGGTAAGCATAAAAGAGTTAAATTCAATGCTTTCGTTCATACCACCAAAGGCATTTTAGATTATGTGCATGCTGATGTTTGGGGTCCGTCCTGTAGAACTTCTAATGGTGGTGCTAATTACATGCTTACTATTATTGATGATTACTCAAGAAAAGTGTGGCCATATTTTCTGAAACATAAATCTGATGTTTTTGCTGCTTTTAAGAAGTGGAAAGTTATGGTAGAAACACAAACTGAAAGGAAGGTTAAGATACTCCGTACTGATAATGGTATGGAATTTTGTTCAAATGAATTTGATGAGTTTTGCAGCAACGATGGCATGGTAAGACATCACACCATCCCATACACCCCTCAGCAGAATGGCGTGGCTGAACGCATGAACAGGATCATTATTTCGAGGGCTCGCTGCATGTTGTCTAATGCAAAGATGCATAGACGTTTTTGGGCTGAAGCAGCCTCCACCGCATGCTATCTCATCAACATGTCACCTTCCATTCCACTTGATAAGAAAACTCTCATTGAGGTATGGTCTGGTTCACCAGCTGATTATTCTGACTTGAGAGTTTTTGGTTGCACTGCTTATGCTCACGTTGACACTGGAAAGTTAGAGCCAAGGGCTGTTAAGTGCATCTTCCTTGGTTATGGTTCAGGAGTTAAGGCATATAAATTATGGAATCCTGAAACCAAGAAAGTTTTATTGAGCAGGAATGTCATTTTTAATGAGCTGGTTATGTTTTATGATAGTCTGTCTACTGATATTTCTGATGCTATTGATTCTCCTAATGTTTCTGATGATGATCAACAGATAATTGGCGTGCAGGTGGAGCACGCAAAGGAGAACAAAAATGTGGTTCCTGAAACCAATAATGATGATGTTTATGTTCCACCTTCACCACCTATTGTTCAGCAGCCATCACGGTCTATTGCATCTGGCCGTCCTAAGAGAAATATTACACCTCCTAATCATTTAATTGAAGAGTGTGATATTGTTCATTATGCTTTGAGTTGTGCTGAACAGGTGAAGCATGATGCTGAACCAGCTACGTACACTGAAGCCTTTGCTTCGGTCGATAAAGAAAAGTGGCTAGGTGCGATGCAAGAAGAGATGCAATCGCTTGAGAAAAATGGCACATGAGATGTTGTGCGCTTGCCTAAACAAAAGAAGGCTGTCCGCTGCAAGTGGATATTTAAAAGAAAAGAAGGTTTATCTCCCAATGAGCTTCCAAGGTTTAAGGCAAGGTTAGTAGCAAAAGGTTTTAGTCAGATTTCAGGTGTTGATTATACTGATGTTTTCTCCCCAGTTATGAAGCATACTTCTATTCGTGCTTTCTTTGGTATTGTTGCTATGCATGATCTTGAGCTTGAGCAGCTAGATGTTAAGACTGCTTTTCTGCATGGTGAGTTGGAGGAGGAGATATATATGGACTAGCCTAAAGGTTTCGTTGTGCCTGGTAAGGAGGATTTTGTTTGCAAGTTGAAAAGGGCCCTTTATGGTCTGAAACAGTCACCACGACAATGGTATAAAAGGTTTGATTCATTTATGCTAGCACATGGTTTTAAGAGATCTCAGTATGATAGCTGTGTGTACATCAAGTTTGTTAATGGATCACCTATTTATTTGCTGCTATATGTTGATGATATGTTGATTGCTGCCAAGAGCATGAAAGAGATAACTACTTTAAAGGCTCAATTAAGTAGTGAGTTTGAGATGAAGGATCTTGGTCCTGCTAAGAAAATACTAGGCATGGAAATTAAGAGGGACAGAAAGTCTAGTTTACTATTTCTTAGTCAAGAAAAATATATTGAGAAAGTTCTTCATCGTTTTAATATGCATGATGCAAAGTTTGTTAGTATACCTATTGCCTCTCACTTTAAGTTGTCAGCTTTGCAATGTCCGACTTCTGAAGATGATATTGAGTACATGTCACGAGTTCCTTATTCTAGTGCTGTTGGTTCCTTGATGTATGCCACGGTTTGTTCCCGGCCTGATCTGTCACATGCTATGAGTTTGGTCAGTCGATACATGGCTAATCCTAGTAAAGAATATTGGAATGCTGTTCAGTGGATTTTCAGGTACCTTCGCGGCACATCTAAAGATTGCTTGAAGTTTGGCAGGACTGGTGGGGGGCTCGTAGGCTATGTGGATATAGATTATGCTGCCGACTTGGATAAGAGGAGGTCCCTCACATGTTATGTGTTTACTGTTGGTGGATGTGCTGTTAGCTGGAAGGCTACCTTGCAGGATGTTCCAGCACAATCTACAACTGAGGCTGAGTACATGGCTATCAATGAAGCATGTAAAGAGGCTGTTTGGCTGAAAGGTCTGTTTGCTGAGCTTTGTGGAGATGATTCTTACATTAAGTTATTTTGTGACAGTCAAAGTGCTATTTATCTTACTAAAGATCAAATGTTCCATGAGAGGACAAAGCACATTGATATTAAGTACCACTATGTTCATGATGTGGTTGCACGAGGTAAACTACAGGTATGCAAGATCAGTACTCATGATAATCCTGCTAATATGATGACAAAGCTTGTTCCTGTTGCTAAGTTTGAGCTTTGCTCAAGCTTAACTGTTTAGCCCAAGTGGCTGTTTGGCGCCAGCAAGTGTTTTCTTTGTTTTGTTCAGGAGATTGTTGAAGTTCATGCTACAAGGAATTTGTCTCAAGGTGGAGTTTGTTATATGTTGATCCAAATTCTACAAAGTAAAGGCCAACTTCTGACGAGCGGAGCGAGGCCCGTCGCCGAAGGCTTGGGCCGAGTGGACTTTGTTAATGACCTGTTGGCCACTGCTATCTGGTACATTTGGTGGGAGAGACGACAAGCAACACATGGGGAGGTTGTCCAAGCTCCTGTCCGATCAGCTCATGCAATCTCAGTCTTGGCTCTGAATTATTCGAGAGTCAAGAAGAAGAACACTTCGATGACCCGTCATGGCTGGAAGAAACCGAGAGACGACTTTGTTAAGTTAAACGTGGATGCTGGGTTCAATATTGACTCAGGTACGGGTTCTACGGGAGCTATTCAGAGAGATGACCGCGGCCATTTCCTTGCAGCGAGTTGTGGGAATCTTCCATTTGTATCTGACGCCGCAACAGCTGAAGTATCTGCTTTGAGGGAAGGACTATTACTGGCTGGCCAAATCGGATGTAACGGATTGGAGGTCAATTTTGATTGCATGGAGATTATGCAAAACGGGGGAAATTCTTTGGGCCCTGCTACGGCGATCTATGAGGAGTGCACCTTCTTATGTCGTAATTTTAGAAGTAGTGTTTGATCACTGTCCTAGAGAAACCAATATTGCTGCACATTATTTAGCTAGAAATGGAGTGGATTTTATGTCAGTGTGGCATGAAGAACCTCCAGATTTCCTTTTTCATTTTCTAGCAGATGATGTATCTATTATTTCGAAGTAATAAAGTTTGCCTTTCAAAAAAAAAAGATAACCTACCTCTTTGGTGGTCTTCAGATTCAAACAAAAAAAAGGAAAAGCAAGGAAATTGAGAAATGGCTTTCGCTCCCACTAGTTTACAGGAATCAAGAAGACAGAAGAAAAATGACACTTTTGTTACTTCATAGCTAGATGTTTTCAACTAAACGCATAGCTAACCATTGCACGGTTAATTGCTAGTGTAACAGACATATCCATGCGCCTGATCTGATGAATTGTCAACTCAGAACCCATGAGCTAGCATGTTCCCGCTCCTGGGCTGCTGCCAGTATTATTCGACCTCCCCAATCTCATGCCGCCGCCATGAACCTCCTCCCGTCGCCAATTTCTTGGTCGTGGCAGCCTAGAATTTAGGCCCAGAATTCAGCCCCAATTCCAGACTGAGCGCCCCCATGGAATCAATCAGTAGGTAAGGGATGTTCCCGACCCGATATGCTCCGAATTGGGCTGGAAACGAAAAGTACCGCTTCCCTTAATCGTCTTCAGCGGCGGCGGGTCTGGCGGCGGCGGTAGGGGGCGCAGGTCGGTCTGGGTGCGGCGGTAGGGGCTTCAGACTGGCCGCAGGTCGTTGCTGACAGGATAGAATCAGAAGCCGCTGCTCTTTAACATTCAGGGCTCGTTTGCCTCCCATCATTTGGGGCTAGAATCAAAGAATTCATTTATGATTCTATCAATTACTTGTTTGGCTGCCACGGAATTGGTTATGGAATTCATTTCGAATTCCATGGTTTTTCACCTCATGCCTAACCTTAATACCTATTGGGTACCCTGTCATTTCTGTGGATTTTTCAAAATGAAATGATATCATTATTGTCATTTCATTTCATTTCTACCAAATGAAATGAAATGATGGGTGCCAAACGAGCCCTCAGTTTCACCAACTGAATTAACATTCGGCTCCTCACGCTGTAACAGGGGAGTTGCTTTTGGATATTTTTCAGAAGATTTCACCCAGATTCAGCCAAAGAACTTTGGGGCTCGAGCACTACATAAAAATCATTGTGACAATATTACAATGCATTTCTTAGGTTGCAGCGTTTCGCGTCAGGCTTTAGCTCCCTGAGTGACAAAGGCTAACCGTGCTTCTATACAATTTTTCTGATTATTAATATATTATGTGTGAAAAATAATATACATACGTTCTAGTATACAAATGTGACTATTTATATATGTACATAACTTTATATTGTGCAAATTACAAAAAAATTCAATTCCATAGTTTCTACATCCAAACAAGAATTAGAAATGGGTACCACTCCGTAATTCCAACAACTAATTTTAAGTCATCCAAACAATAGAATTCGAATTGTAGTCCATTTCCTTTCCACCCTGATATTAGAATTTCCCCTCAATTCAATTCCAAAAATCATTTTCGTGCATCCAAACAAAGAGGCAAACACCGGGACAGACAGTGGGCGAACGGATGAACTCTACTCGCCCTGATCCCCTTCGTCTCCTCTAGAATCCCCTCTGTATCTTTGCAGATTGCTTCGGTCTACCTACCGAACCCTAGATTCCCTCTCCAATCCCTCTTCCTGCGTATCATGGCGACCCGGGTTCGTGACAATATGGTATCAGAGCCTACCACCCCGCTCTCCGCCAGTGCGACAATCGATCTAGCCATGGATCCTTGTGATCGAGCTATTCTCCTGTGCAAGCAGATCCTGACCATGTTGAGTGGATCTGTGGTGCAGCTGGAGGACACGAATGTCGACCAGAAGCTCGCGGATGGCTGCAACAACTCCACCAGCTACCCGTCTGATGCGATGCTTGCCGAGTGTTCGACGTTGGGTCTCAGCCCCAACATCGGCGGTGTTGAAGCTGCGGACTCGTCTCAGCAGTCGGAGGAGTCAGATGTTGACCAAGAGCTCACGGGCGGCTGCGACAACCGACAACACCCCAATAGCCCAGATGGTGCGATGCCCGCCAAGTGTTCGATGTTGGGTTTCAGCCCCGACGTCAATAGAGTAGAAGCTATGGAGTCGTCTCGGAAGCCGGGGATTGTCTCCATGATCAATGCTGGTCTCGTGGGTGCTCCGCCGCCCTCGACCATGCAGCAGCTCAGCATCCTCAAGCCGGACGAGCAGGCGCCCACAACCTGCTGGACAGTTGTCCTTGGCATGGGCTCTGATTCCACGCGAGCCAAGCGAGACGCGAAGACCATGCTGGTAGGCTTGGAGTGCACCCCTATTGCGGTTGTAGTGTTCCCTGCAACCATGCCACCACACCTGCCAGATCAGCCCAGACTACTGCTGGACCGCCCGCTGCCATGGCCTCCGTGGAAGGTGTCGTCTATGTTATGCATGATACAAGGATCAGCAGGGGAGGTGAAGAAGGTATGCACATTTCCATCTACTGCAGTGCCACACATCTCGATGTGTTCTTCATGTACATTACAAGGATGCAGGGTTGGCAATGTTCAATTTCTGCCAAGTGATCTGGAAAGTGTTCAACGGCCTCTATGGATGGTATCATGCACACTCTCCAAAACACAGAGTGCATGGTTGCTACCCATGCCGGCTGTTTCTCTAGTTCCGTCTTCGACGACTGCTACACAGCCAACAACATCTCTGTTACCAATGCCATATCTTGACATGGCTAGAGACACTCGACAATATCCCGCGTGCAATCTGGTGATTGTCTTAGCCGACCGTGTTGCACATCCACATGTGCTGCCCGGATACAACATTGGTCCTGACCACGGCGCATCTCAGAAGAGCTCTAAGCTCCCTGGTGTGGGTGGCCTGTGGTTAATTACAACGTGGCGCTCGGTTTGGGCCTACCTGTCGGCTACCTCCCGAGCCCAATCCAATCGATTTACAACGCGTAGATCGAAACAGGGTCGGTTCAGAGGAGGCTAGACAAGCACGGCAAAACTATACACGAGCCCAGCCCACCGCCCTACCATATCCCCACCGCTTTCTCCTGCGATGCGACGAGGCAGTGGCGGGCGATGGCGACGCGCTCGAGCCTGAAGGAGCGAACGGCGGCGGCCACTGTCGCTCTCTGCTAGGTATGCATCCTTCCTCTCTTCTATTTTGTCCTAATTTAGGTCGATCTAACTTGCTCGGGGGATGAATCCTGCAATCTGCCGAATGATTTTGCAGGATGTGGCCACTCATTCGATCTTCTCCCAATCCTTGCCTCAGGCCTCAGCACTGCTGATTCGATTTTTCTAGACTTCCTGGTCTCATGTATTGTCGCTAGATGTAAATCAGATTTGTTGTCCCCATATATCCTTCTACGTTTATGTAATTTCCTGTTATCTTGTGCGATGTTGTGGTCTATTATTTATATTCTGGTGCTCTGAAGTTGCAATCAATATCCAGGAACACCTCAGTAGGCTTGCAATCTTGCAATCGATTTGTCTCCTTGAATTCTGCTCTGAATTTGTTCCTCTAAGCCATGTAATGTGCCATACATATATAGTGCTAGATTTTAGTACTAATTCAGACATCATATGTTTTGCCACAGCTCACATTTATATTACACAGCTATAAGTCAAGACTTTATGTAAATTGCAAGTAATTCACACATAAAAAAGATTATGTAGTCACATACGTGCTTCTCAACAGTATTTAGATTCTTTATCATCTAGATAAGCATTGACAACTATAGATTTTGATGTGCAGAGCCGAAGAGGAAGGAGGGGGTGGAGGATCAGGCATCGCCGCCTCCCACACGTCGCTGTCCATGTCCACACTACTGTGACTCCCTTCCTCTGTTAGTTCCCCGGCCTCTGCCTCTTTCTCACGCAGGGTGCCTCCGCCTACCCTGCTGCCACTGCTCGCAGACCCACGCAAGCCAGGTAAAGTTGCTTGACAGGAGAGGTCAACCGGTCGGCGCTGCGAGCTGCACAGTTCGTACGGCCTGCCCTTCACTATAGATAATTACAAGAATATGTTCAAGGTATTGAGGTGTGCTCCGATTCAAACTATTTTTCCTAATTGGATATTTAGATTGTGCATTTGGGATTACATGGAGTCAATGAAGCATTCATTTTAACGATCTTGGGTGATTCTTTTGACGATCATATCAAATCAGTTTTAAACCTAGATCTTAGACATTGCAATTCAGACCTATACATGAGGTAGATACATTTTCTTCTTGGTGCCTTTTCTTCCCTATGATGTTTAAAGTGGGGGTTCATGCTGCGTTGGCTTTTCGGAGATGTGCAATGTTTTCTTAGTGCTCCACATAAATTGATATGGAGGTTTCTGCTATCTAATGGATGTGTGCTCAAATTTTATTCTATTTTCTCAATTGGTTCTTGATGAAATGCTCATATGTTTCTTTTACTCAAGAACCAGGGTGGAGGGAAAGGAGCTTTGTACATCAAAAGCACCATGCGGTCGTCTACCTAAGGAGCTCAAAGCTCCCTGGTTTTCGAGGCTTCAGGTTAAGCGACGGGTCGCTATCATTAGGTCCATTTGCTGGGTATGGTGCAGTCTAGAGCGCCCAGCAAAACAGAGGAGTGTCGGTTCGGGTCAAGTCAGTTCTGATGAAAATGATCTCCTATCTCAGATATTTCCTCTCCTCCAGTACACAGATTGCAAACACCGTTGCTGGACCACTTTCCTCCGCCCACCCACCTGCACGCCGTCGTCTTCAATTAGAATCGCCGCCGACGCTTTGCGCTGGTCAACTTGGCGAGAAAGGATTTTGGTGAAGTGGCGAGATGAGCGCTGCGTCGTCAAGCTTGAGTCCACACCTGAGAGGGGCAGAGGAGGCATGTCCAGTTGGTCTCCGCGTCACAGAGCAGGGGCTGATGGCGGGATGCGATGCAAGCAGCAACACATCATAGGCCTGTACTCTGGAGAATATTGTGCCCCATGGTTGTAGGGCTGAGGCGGCGGCACATCTCCTTGCCCCTACCGCCCTCCTCTGACTCCACCTCCGGTGTGTACCATCCAGCCAAGGATGCTGCATCTGTGTTCTTGTCAGATCTGTAGGTATTGGCTGAGCCTCCTTCTCCCCTAATCCCCATCCTCCTTCTCCCAAATCCACCTACGAAGACAGCTCAAGCTCCTTCTCTGTATTCCCCTTTCCTTTGCTCATACAAGTTTGGTCAAACAACATGTGCTGCAGCATGCAGAGCACCCACAAGTGCTGCAAGCTTTCCTTGGCCCTAGCGTCTGAAGTTTGACCTTTGTTTAGTTGTTAGGGATGGCTTGGCTTGACTTCAAAAGTAATTTCATAACATAATCGAGGTCGTAGAAGCCTAATAACCCATGAAAATTGTGTGGAGATTTTTAGTTGGATCATTTTAAGGATCATTCCGATCTGCAAATTATAGCCCCTTATACATTTTGCTTAATTTCCCTGCCTAATTTTCCAAACCCATATTATTTCTGTTATGGGCTCTGTTTTTATTTTTTGTATTTGCAGATTGTAATCTGCTGATTGTTTGATTGAAACACATAGAAGATCATGCAGTTTTAGTGAACTTGGCTCCATGTATAGAAGTCATCGTCTTCGTGAACCAGCTTGTGTATGGAGAACTAGATACTGGAAGAGAGTAATTAATATGCACACATTAAACAGATTGGATAAAAATATGGCAATAAATCAACTTATGTATGAAAGATAGAATTTTATCCCTGTAACTTTTAATGTCATGTTATCCATGTAGGAATTCCTTGATCTATCTGCCATGACACATCCTTCTAATCTCTGTGTGCAAAATTTGAAGTTCTAAACTTTTATATACATAACTTTGCAATAAATAGGCTGTGCATTATTTGATGTAGAGGCCAATTCTATGCTCCCCTTTAAAAAAAAAATCCTTTTAATCTATCTTTGTGCCAAAATCAGGCTCGAAGCTTATGGGATTAACGCCCAAAGCTAGGGAAATGGGGATCCTAACCAGCAACCATGGGATTGCGATGCTCTCTTCTACATCTCTCCTATCTTTTTTAGCAAAAATTCTGAATGAGTGGCACAACCGGAAAGCACACCTGGGATTGCAAAGGTTCCTACTGTTAATTTCCTCTTTTAGCAGATTTACAGTTTGTCAACAACCGCAATATGGCCCGGTCTTCTTCGTCCACCATTGTCCGCCTCCAGCCTTGCCGGAGGCCCCGAGCTCGCCGGAGAAGAACGACGACCAGCCGGGTGCGAGGCACCACAAAGCGGTGCACTGCTCTGTGCTCTCTTTGCTTCCTGTAATCTGCAATGGAGAAAGTAAACTATAGTAGTGTGTTTCTGGCCAAGCGATCGGATTTAGATGCCAAGGCCAAGCAAAAAAATCATTAGCACCATTTTCTTTGTTCTGAATACAAACAACAACGATCCTGGATTGCAAGCACAAGATCAGGTATAAGCTCCTGCTTGGTTATTTAATTCAGTGAAGGAATATTTTTGTTTAACGGTCTAGGTTGACAGTCCAAACATTCTATTGGATTGATGGATGCGGTGACTGACCTGAATCTTAGGGTCAAGTATTGACCTTTTCATACTAAATATGTTTCCTGTCAGTTTTTGTGCATTGCTTAAATTTACTTATTAACCTATTTACGCACTTGCAGGTTGGTGCAGGAGACTTTATTTCCTGTAAAAAGGGAGAAACAAGTAAACCATATGCAAATGTCTTCTTCTCTATTTCTTTACTTCAGACCAAACAAGTGTACACTGTAGCGTTATTTATTTTCAGACTTCGCATGGACCTCATTTTCTGCTCTAAATCCGACAGTGAGCATACATGCATATATAATAGGTGGTGAATGCCTTCTCAGCTGAATTAAGAAACTGCGGCTGAATGCGAGTAAGCGAGCTGGCTTCATGAGTCCCTGTAATTTCTTAGATACTTATATCTACTCGAGTTTGTGCAATGACATTCTACTTTTTAATTCTCAACTTCTTTCTTTCCGTTTCTCTTTTTAGCTATTTTCTTCAGGTTCGGTTTATCATGTATATGTATTGCTAGAGAGATAAATGTATGTTATTGCTGATCACTTTCATGGCATAGTAAGCCTGCAAGTGTAAAGCTCTGAAAGGTAGTATGCATTATCATTGTGTTTATCTCATTGCAGAATTGAACTGCATAATATGTACTGCACTACAATCAGCAATTGCTCTCCCCATATTGATCTGTTCTGGTGGAGTGCCAATAGCATTTATCTTATGAGCATTTTTGCTTCAAGCTTTGGAAGCCACTAACATGAGAATTAGGGAAAATTCTTTGGTTTCACTGTGTGTATTCCCTGCAGTTCCATTCGGATCTGAATTTGGGACATCCATCTCATGGTTTATTTCCGATTTTTATTGGTTATTATTCCTGTGAGCGGGCAGCATTGCAAAGGTAATCTATCATATGTTGCTTCCTATCTTCCTTAGTGTTCATCCATGTCATAAATTAGGCAAGCATCAGGGTAGAGGTGTCTCAACACTTTGTTATGTATGATCCATCTTTTTCTTTGATAATAACGTTATTGCACATCCGTGAATAAAATGGGCGCGGCAACGCGCGCCTGGTCCTTCTAGTGCATTCTTAAAGATGGCGGTACTGCAAAAGCTGCTAACAGCAGCTATCACCTGGAGAACTTGAATATGTGTTCGACGCAACAGATTATGATTTTAGTGGCTTTCAACTGGGTGAAGATCTCCAGGGACGTGGCGTTTTCAGCTACAGGATATCTATTTGTGTGGCCAACCATTTTGCACTACCATACTCGGCTGTTACACATAGTACTGCTACAACAGAAGAATGGTGATTGTTTAAAACATGGAAAGACTTCCCCGGCGTATTTCAGCTCCAATGACATTGGCATGACAGCAACTTGCCTAGTATTCGTACATCTGGCATCAGGGGCGTATGGAAGTACAGTAGCTCAGTTAAAGAGGCAACACTACTTTTGCTCATTCATGCCAATAGTTTTCACATCTACTCAAATGTTCGTTGATGGCGGCAAAAAATGGGCTGAAATATTTTCACCACATAGCATGCTCCCTGGGATTATTCAGGCAGCTTATTCCACTCCAGAGAGTATGTTTCCAGACTTGAGTAGTGTTGTTAACTTTTGTGATATTTTTTTGCGACAACCATTCCCTAATTTTGTGGCATCCTTGGATGCTAAAAATGGAGGTCTGGTCATGTTATCTATCAGTGTACCTTGGGATCCAAGTGCTTGCAATGAGCTGAGTACAGAGGAGTTGAAATCAGAGTCTGCTCAACAACCATGTGGTGAGTTATTGACTTTTGCTTTACCTAGCGATTCTCTTGATTGTTCCATGTGCGCCTGGGCAGTATACGGTAATTATCTTGGCAAAAAGCATGGAGCTCCACATCAGTACATTGCCTTGTGGCCCAAATTTTTGTTTGCTTACGAGAAGAATGGTTTTATTTTGGAAAGGAACAGCTGTTGGGTTACGACTGTCTGGTTACAAGCAAACAAATTCAGTGAAGTACAATGTATACATCAGACAACACTGCACAAATTATTAGTTGGCCAGTCAATGAGTTTTACATGGAGCACTGACTCGATGTTGCTGTTATGTCAGTATAGGCTGTATGCAGTTTGTTCTCTATGGTTTGAGCTTGGGTCAACATGGACAAATACTGATATTAGTTGCAAGACATCAGTGATCAAATTGACTGGGTCTGCAGGTACAACTAAAACAGTTTATGGGTATGCAGTAATCTCTCCTGGCTTTTCATCCTTGAGCACATTAATCATTTCGTCATGGAGGATTGTATACAAGCTCTGCCTGCAACGGGTGTGTTTGGTTACTTCATGGGGTTGTAGAACAATGGACCATGTCTCAAACGATGCAGCCAATTGGTGTTCAGTGTGCTCTGTTGCTACACCTGCTTATACCAATGCAGCGCAATGCAGCGGAAGCATGGTGGTTGGCTCTCTCTCGGACAGATATTATTGCCAACGACGCAGCAGCTGCTCCATTGCGAAAGTGACCTGATCGGGTGTGTGTTCATCTTGCCAATCACCATGCCATGGGATTCAGGGGCGCAGCTCAGACAGACAACTTCCGATGTTGTTAGGTCGCATTCAGTTTTGGTCTTTTGGGCAAGTCAGCTGCTTGATGTTCAGCGATTGTGGGATCCTGGCCGCTCTTCTTGTCGACCGGCTTGGGGGCAAGCCGATTTTCAAAGGGGAGGGAATGTCACGGACTGGACGCCGAGATGGGCCGTGATGCAGGCTGGGCCGGTCCATGGGCCAAGGGAAGCGGAGCGTGCAGCTATAAGAGGCAAACACCGGGAGAGACAGTGGGCGAACAGACATGATGGATGAACTCTATTCGCCCTGATCCCCTTCGCCTCCTCTCGAATCCCCTCTGTATCTGCAGATTGCTCCTGTCTACCTCCCGAACCCTAGATTCCCTCTTCAATCCCTCTTCCTGTGTATCATGGCGGCCTGGGTTCGTGACACAGGGCTACACTAATACACGTCAAAAAACACAGGAATGAGAACTCACATCACCTGGTAGCTGAATATACACGGCAGAAGTGCCAGCACATATATACATAACAGCGATTTACAGACTAAACGTGGCATGCACAGGCATGTGTTCAGGACTGGATTTGAGTACTAAACGCAGCATATACAGAACTGTATTAAAGGTGTCCACTTACACACTGAGAAAGAGCATTTCTTAAAATATTACAAACATTAAAAAAAAAAGAAAGATAAAAGCATCAGATTTCTTGATTGTTCATCCGATTTCTTAAGGTGCCATTGCATGGGATTTCTCAATTGTTCAAGATCTGGCATCACACGTTTCATTTTTTTTCTTCGTCGCCTTTATACCGTACCTGGTTCAATTAAGAGAGTCAACAAAATGCCTATCTGGTAAAGAAGGTACTGAATCCACACAATTTTATTTATTTTTTGACGAAAAGGCTGTCGGGGCTGCTTTTCATTGTATTGTAGGAGGAGTAGTACAGAGTACAGGGTATTGCTGAAAAAAGAAACAACGGATCTAGCTATGCTACAGAGTGGCCGCGTCAGGAAACCTAATCAGGTTCTCTTGGTCGTTGTAGGAGGCTGTCGGCACTAGCACGGCCGGCAGAACTCCACAGTTTAGCTTCGTCAAGGAGATTTTTTTGCTTGCGGCTGAAAAATTCCTGCGTTTCGTTCCGTCCAAGTCATCCACCTGACCAGCTGGGTCAGCCGCCGTCCATTCCTCTCCGGTCCCTTCTGGCTGTGATTTGTCTTGTATCGGCAAGCCAGCTTCCTAGCTGTTGCGGGATATAGCAGGGCGGCAAGTGAACACAGCCCCCAGATGCCGCCCTCACCGGTCCGTTCGCCTTTACACATGCCGTGCAGGTGCGGTGATCCAGCCATCATCTTTCATTCCCACGAACTCCCAACATATAATTATAGAAACTGACAAATAAGATCGTTGATTACAAGGAGCTGCAGCCATGAGCACCAAGAGCCAGAGGCAGCATGTAGTAGTGCAGATGGTGGTGGCAGCCATGGCCACTCCTTGCCCCATCAAGCTCCTGCTCTTCGCTATCCCCCTCGCCCTCGGCTTTGCGCTCGGCATCGTGGCGACGCTCTCCCTCGTAAGCTCCACGACGTCTTATTCCGCCCTCCCCGGCGCCGCCCTCGGCCTCTTCTTCCCGCCACCCGTGGCGAAACTGTCCAGCCCGCGGGTGCGTGTGCGCCAGCCTTCGCAGCCAGCACTTCAGGTGGCGCCGGCGATCGACGACTACCGTTCCCCGCCCGCGCCGGTGGTGGCTGACTCCGGCGTTAGCACCGCTGGTAAACATGCAGCAGCTCTGCCTCTGACTGTGAGCGCCATTAGCCACAGCGACGACGAGCTGTTGTCGCTGGCGGCGGCGGCGCCGAGGGCGGTGGTGGGCGCCCCGAAGGTGGCGTTCCTGTTCCTGGCCAAGTGGGACCTGCCGATGGCGCCGCTGTGGGAGAAGTTCTTCGAGGGCCACCGCGGGCTCTACTCCGTCTACGTGCACACCGACCCGGCGTTCAACGCCTCCTCCACGGACCCACGGTCCGCCTTCTACGGCCGGCAGATTCCCAGCAAGGTAACGACGATCGATCGAGCAGTACATCACTACATTGAGGTTTTGGTTTATTTTCTTGTTCATTTCAGAAAATTGGCAGATTTCCGTTCCTAATCTAATTGCTCTTGTATCGATCTTCCGTTTCTTGGATGCATGTCCCATGGCGGCATTCATGCGTGTACTTTGTTCCCCACACATGGCAAGGGAGGATGCGCGGAGTTTCACACGCGATCACGCGATGCATTCGAAGTACTAAATAGACTTGTTTACTTTAGCAAAGCAAAAGATATCCCAAACCCATCGCCTAGGCCGCATCGCATGCACGGCATGCCCTCGTGCACTTCATCTGCCGATCGGGATCATTTGCGTAAACAAGTCAAAATTTGTAGCCTCTAGATCGAGCCCCACATGGCGTGCCTTGTGATCATCGACTTTGCCAACCTCCCCCTCTGTCTGCACCTTCACCACACAGACCCTGAAGCGCCGGCTGCTTCACGGCAAATCACGTGGGGAGCCTTCCAATTAGTCGCCATCAGCTCTCCGTTTGCAGACTTTGCTGAGCTCGTCAAAGACGAAACTGGAAGGTGACCGATAAGCTGTCTCATGTACATAACGACCTGACTAGCTAGCTAATCCATATATGACCTGACACATATATATCTAGAAACCAAAGACTTCCACAGTGAACATGAAAAAACGAGTTCACATATCTTAAGCGCGCAGAGAGCACAACTTACTTAATTAGCTTGTGCACTTTGCGTATGCAGATGTTCATGGGTATCGAGAATCGCCTTATAATATGCCAATCTTGCCTTGCATGACAAATATTCGCACCGTCTGTATTCTACGAGGCATTGTCTAGTTCATATCATGGTGCGACCATTTAAAAACATATATACATGTCACATCATTCTTTGTTGAAGTTGTGATGATGACACAAGTAGGAGGTAAAAAATTCATGGGGCCACACCAGTTTTTCATAATCATATCATGTAGGACGACACATTGTTAATTACTCTCTCCCTCACAAAATGCAAGGCGTCTAGATTAATCAAAAGTCAATATTCTCTAAATTTGATTAAGTTTATATATAAAAATTGGACATCCATAATACTATCATTATATTTACCATAAAGTAAATTTTCTCGATGTGTCCATTTAATATTATTGATATAATATTTTTCATGAATATTTGGTTAAAATTAGTAGGATTTTACTTTTACAGTTTTGCTAGTTTTCATTAGACTGAGAACTAATTTAACTTAGGGCTCAGTAAAATTTCAAACCATTAGATTTACATCGTGATTCGTGCACTTACGTTACAAGTTGAGTTGCAACTAAATTTTTTTCAGTTACATGTGAGGTTGCAACTACAAATGATACATCCAAAACGTTAGATTTGTTTTATAATTCATGCTAATGGTAAGTTGCAATATGAGTTGCAACTGAAATATGATAACGTCATTCTACTGAGCACTAATTAGTGCTCAGCTGAGCCCTAGACAAACCCTTACTTTTAACTAATCTTAGATCTTAGATGCATTACATTTTAGGCGGAGGGAGTATCATACAATCAAGAATACTAAATGTATATTGTTGTTGTGATGACACAAACAGGAAGTAAGATGGGGCCACATCAGCATGATGGAAGCCGAGCGGCGTCTCCTGGCGCATGCACTCCTAGACCATGCCAACGCCCGTTTCCTCCTCCTCTCCGAGTCGCACGTCCCGCTCTTCGACTTCCCCACGGTCTACTCCTACCTCGTCAACTCCACCAAGGTTTACGTGGAGTCCTATGACGAGCTTGGCGGGACCGGCCGCGGACGGTACAAACGCGGCATGGCCCTCGCCGTGGCCGCGTGGCAGTGGCGCAAGGGCTCCCAGTGGTTCGAGCTGAGCCGCCCCCTCGCAGCCGAGGTCGTCGCCGACACCGTCTACTTCCCGGTGTTCAAGCGGCTCTGCAAGCGCAACTGCTACGCCGACGAGCACTACCTGCCGACGTTCCTCCACATTCAGCACCCAGCGGCAGCCGCCAAGCGGAGCGTGACATGGGTCGACTGGTCCCACGGCGGGCCACACCCGTCTCGGTTCACGAGGATGGAGGTCACCGTGGACTTCCTGCGGTGGCTCCGGGGCGGGACGACCTGCGAGTACAATGGGAGGACCACCACCGTCTGCTTCCTTTTCGCCAGGAAGTTCCTGCCCAACTCGCTCACCCGCTTCTTGAGATTTGCGCCAAAGGTGATGGGCTTCGGGTGAAGGACCAATGACCGGCCAATTTTCTTTACTTTAGGATACACATTTGTCACACGATTCTTTTGTTGATGTTCACATTCCTGTTCAGCGCCTCTGTATGCATGTAAATGATTTACGTCCACCTTCCTTTTTCTTCCTTCTCCACAGATTTACATATATAGTAAATGTAAGAGCATAAGAAAGCAAAGAATAATTATTAATGAATATCCCCTCGATTGAGTCACAATATATTATGCACTTCTACTGACTTTGCTCGTAACTATAACAAATACTTCAAGACATGAACGCAATCACGAAAGAATAAACAGAGATTGGAAATATCCGGCCTGACGTGCCTAGTCGGGTAGGGTTCTTTGCTTTATATATGGATAAGAGTTGGTTACAAAGTACGTACTAGGACTAGAGATTAATACCTGTACTATACATATTCTAACACCCTCTGTCAATCTCAACTGGTAAAAGATTGAGATTACGTTTACAATACTCATACAACTGGTGTGTAGTGCCATCGATCCCTCGATGCGGCCCGTGCCAGCCCGTGTTCTGCTGGTTCCTGCTTGTGTGTGTTTTCAAAACGTGATCATCGTCAGCAACTGTGCGTGCGTGTGTCGGCCTGCGTGCCATGGGTTTATCCGCTGTCCCCCTGTGCGTGAGTTGTATCTGTGCCCGTGTCTTGGTGCCTGCTGTTCCAATGAATAGTAACGCCCATTTGTTGTTGAAGCTAGTGTTCTGGAACGTACGCGGGCTTGGAGACAATGACAAGTGCTCCGTCGTGCGAGACAACCTTGTTTCTGCTAACCCCTTTGTTGTGTGCCTGCAAGAGACCAAATTGGCCTCTCACGATTCTGCCAAGCTTCGGGCTTTCATCCCGCCCCAACTATCTGAGTCGGTGGCGGTGGATGCTGACGGCAGCCGCGGCGGCATCCTCACCGCCTGGAACCCCAACCATCTCTCCCTAGTGTCCTCCATCTCCCGCGTCTTTAGTCTAACAACGGTCCTCGCTTCCACCACTTCCGATCTCTCCTTCACAATCACAAATGTCTACACACCCGCCGACCACTCTCTCTCGCCGGCTTTCACTGAGGAGATGGTTGCGCTTCGCCCGCTAGTCACTGGAGCCTGGCTGATCGCTGGAGATTTCAATCTCATCAGATATCCTTCGGAAAAAAACAATAACCGCTTTAACGTTACTCTTGCAGCCATGTTTAACGACCTCATCCACTCGATGGGGTGGTTTGAACTTCCGCTGCTCGATCGGCGTTTTACGTGGTCCAACATGCAGGACTTTCCCACCCTCGCGCGACTGGATCGTGTCTTCTTTAACCAGGCCTGGAACTTGTGCCTCCCGAACTCCTCTCTAACCTCCCTCCCGCGTCCCACATCCGATCACTTCCCTCTCCTCGTTTCCGCCTCCTCCACCATCCCCAACTCCTCTAGGTTTAGGTTCGAAAATTCTTGGCTACTCGCTCCCACCTTCCTCCCATCCACCCTCCCCTCCTGGTCTCGCCCTATGCCTGCCCGCGATGCTGCCGGCACTCTCGCTGCCCGGATCAAGTCCTTTCGGTCCGCCGCTAAGGTATGGAAAAAGCAAAATCGGTTCGTTCCACTCCTAGATAACAACTGCAAGTTTGTCATTGAGTTACTGGATTTCTTTGAGGAAGGTCGTGTCCTTTCAGGTGATGAGCTGGATCTCCGGCGGGACGCTCGCCGCTCGTTGGAGCTCTCCGTCCTCCGCAGGGCGGCGTTCTGGAAGCAACGTGGCAAGTTTCGCGCCCTCGCGGAAGGAGATTCGAACACCAAGTTTTTCCATGCCCGGGCCTCGCAACGCTACCGCCGGAACAACATCCGCGCTCTGGATGTCGGCGGCGAGGTCACAGTGGCGCATGGAGCCAAAGCGGCTGCTCTTCACCGGTTCTTCTCTGAACTCCTGGGCCGTGCTACCCCCACTCGCTGGGGGTTCTGCCTGGAAGATCTCTACCGCGGCTGCGCCGCGGCCCATGGCCAGGAGCTCGTGGCGCCCTTCAGCGACGACGAGGTCAAGGCCGCGGTCAGCGGCATGGATCGCTCGAGCGCCCCTGGGCCAGATGGGCTCGTGCCAAGCTTCTACCGTGCCGCGTGGGACGCCGTCGCCCCCGACCTGATGAACCTGTTCGCCGGCTTCCACGCGAGGCAGGTCGATCTCAGCGGGATCAACTGTGCCCATGTCGTGCTTCTACCCAAACGTGACGGTATTCTCGACCCAGGAGCTTTCCGGCCTATCTCTCTGCAGAACTGCAGCATGAAAACTATCTGCAAAGGCCTTACCACGCGCCTCCAGAAGCAGATTGGGTCTCTGGTGGATGTTGATCAGTCCGGGTTCTTGGCTGGGCGAAGCATCTCTGAAAACTTTGTCTATGCGGCCGAGCTAGTGCAAACCTGTTACAAGAGAAAAGCTCCCACTCTGGTTTTCAAGCTTGATTTTGCCAAAGCCTTCGACTCGGTGGACTGGGCGAGCTTGCGGAAAATCATGGAAGTCAGAGGGTTTCCACCCCTGTGGTGTGATTGGATTGAAAACATCCTCTGTTCCTCCCGGTCGGCGATCTTGCTCAATGGGATCCCAGGGAGGTGGTTCAACTGCAAAAGAGGGCTGCGTCAGGGGGATCCTCTCTCCCCGTACTTGTTCCTGCTTGTTGCTGATGTTCTGCAGCGAATGATCAAGTCTGACTCCATCCTTTGCCACCCACTTGACGGTGATGCCCCCTGCCCGGTTCTCCAGTACGCCGACGACACCTTGGTCATTCTGAGAGGTGGTGTCGCGGCGGTGCACCGGCTAAAGGCGATCTTGGACATGTTTGCTGAGGCTACCGGGCTACGGATTAACTTCCACAAAAGCACCGTGGTGCCCATGGCTATGGGGGCGTCCGAGGTGGCTGCTGTGCGTGACATTCTTGGGTGCAAAGTTGAGGGATTCCCACAAACGTATCTCGGGCTGCCTCTCTCATGTGTCAAGCTGAAGATTGGTGATTTCAACCCTCTGATCGCGAAGATCGACAAATATCTGTCCGGGTGGCGAGCGCTGCTGCTCTCTTCTGGAGGGCGCATTGTCCTGCTGAATGCTGTCCTGGATGCCCTCCCGGTTTATGCTATGGGCGCCATGCCGCTCCCTCCTGCTCTGATCAGAGCCATCGACGCCCTCAGGCGTGCCTTCCTCTGGAACGCAGCGGAAAAAGCCTCCGGAGCTAAATGCTTGGTGGCCTGGGATTCGGTCTGTAGAAGCAAAGAGGAGGGAGGACTCGGGATCCGCTCGCTTGCCGTCCAGAACGAATGCCTGCAGGTGAAGCTTCTGCATCGACTCCACTCGCGGCAAAACCTGCCGTGGGCGAGCTGGGTTTGGCGCTCCCTCGGTGGACCGATCGGCTCCCAACGCCGTGATGCTCTGGCCGGGCCGCACTGGAACTACCTTGCCAAGCTTATGCCTCTCTACCGTGGGATCTCCTTCGCCCGCGTGGGCGACGGGGTGTCTACTTCGTTCTGGCTAGACCGCTGGGTGGGTGACGCCGCGCTCTGCGACCTCATGCCCGCGCTCTTCTCCCACGTCGCCGCTCCCGCGGCCTCGGTCTGCGCGGTGATCACGGCCGGCGTGGGCACTTTTCTTGCCCCGCGCCTGTCCAGGGTTGCGGCCCGGGAGCGCGACTCGCTGATCCCGCTCATTGCTGGCACCGTCCTCACTCCGGGGACGCCGGACTCACGCGAGCTGACCAAGTGTCAGGGCCTCGAAGGCGTGTTCTCCTCCTCCGCGCTGTACAAGCTCTAGATGTTTGGTGGCATCGCCGCCCCTTTCGCTGCCTTCGTCTGGGAGAACCATGCCCCCTCCAGGGTGCAGTTCTTTGGCTGGCTGCTCGCTCGCGGGCGTGTCCCCTCGCGCAGCTCGCTGCTCCACAAAAACATCCTGACTCGTGCCGAAGCTGTGTGCCCCATCTGTGCCGCCCCTGAGGAAACGGCCGACCACATATTTGCCGGGTGCGTCTTCGCGCGCGGCTTTTGGGACGTTGTCGGGGGCGGGCCTGCTCCTGATGCCGATGCCAGTATGTTCTACACCCTCCCACCGCCGGACGGTGTGCCAAGACAGACTGCCTCGGCCTTCTCCCTGCTTTGTTTCTGGCAGCTTTGGAAGCACCGGAATGGGGTGGTCTTCCGCGCCCAGAATCCGAGCTTGGCCTTCCTAATGCGGCAATGTCGTGAAACCGCCCATCTTTGGCATGTACGCCTGCCTGATGAGCGCCGGGCAGACGTGGATAGCTGGACTGCCCGGTTCCAGCTGTAGCCTTTCTCCCCCACCCCCTGCTACTTTCTTTGCTGCCTCTCTGTAAATGTGTAACTATCAGGCTTTAGGCCACTTTTGAATGGAAAAATTCAGGTGGAGGGATTCACTCCCTCCCCCGGTGAAAATTCAAAAAATACTCATACAACGGTAAAGGGAGTGGTTTGGTGAAAATGTTAGCAACTTGATCCTTTGAAGAGATGAACCGAATCTGCACTGATTGACGCGCTTGCGAACAAAGTGAAAGTCCACTTCAATATGCTTCGTCCTTGCATGAAACATTGGATTAGAAGACAAATACATTGCTCTTATGTTGTCACACCATAACATTAGAGGTTGTTTTTGTGTAACACCAACTCCTGTAGCAACGACTGTACCCAAATAAGTTTTGTTGTAGCATTCTCAAGTGCCTTATATACTCAGACTCAGTCCTTGACCTGGAAACCGTAGACTGCTTACGAGCACTCCAGCCGATCAAGTTATCTCCATAAAATATACCATATTCCCCTGTGGATCGCCGATCATATAGGCTGCCTGCCCAATCAACATCAGAGAATGCCGACAAAAGAGTAGAAGTGGTAGGTCGAAGTTGCAAACCACACAGCAGCCATATGAGGAGTGCGAGGTTCATGAAGATACTGACACACTTTGTTGACAACAAAGGACAAGTCTGGTCTGGTAATGGTGAGATACTAAAGACCACCAACAATGCTGCGATACCGAGTAGCTTCCTCAGGAAAAAGAACATCACCATCAGCACTGCATAAACGTTTAGAGGAGGACATATAGTGCCTAATTATCAACATGTTAATCTAAGAACAAACGCCAACTGGACTTGTTGTATAAATCCCGCGCAACCGATTCTAGCCGGTTGCACCCAAAATCCATCACGCCGCGCTTGTCCGTTGGTTGTAGGTAGAACCACATACGGATCTAATGAGTAGCCAGTGGTATAACATGCATAAAAGAGTTTGGTTTTGCTTTGTTAAAAATATAATCATTACAAACATGCCAAATGGCCCATAGCAAGGCGCAAACTCCAACTCGGATTTGTGCCTTTTCTTTCTTTTCCACTTCCTCAAGCCAATTTCCAAATAGATTGGTAATATTCTTTTCACCAACCCAACTGAAATACCTCCTAACATCTTTATATTATGTGACAGAGGGAGGTAAGGAAAGATTACTCGTCCAATTTGAAAAGTTAACAAAATGACTATGAAGCTTCAGATACATAATGCCCTTGGCAAGTTATACAAACCTGAGGACGTTTCTGGTCATATTTTCACCCCATAAGGTTCTAAAACTAATTGACATTCCACCTATGAACGTAGAGAAAGATGCTGATCATGAGGAGTTACTGTGAATATTGTGGAATTGGGAAGGTAACTTGCCTCACATTAAAGAGCTACAGGATGTGTGGGTAAAGATTAGAGTCATACCTCGGTGGCCCTTGGGAAGTGGTTGTGCAAATTAGAAAATGTTTTGGACTGTTGTTTGATATTGATTGCATTTTTAAAATCCTTCTGTGAAGTGGTTAGAGTAAAACAAGAACCCTGAGAAGATGCCCCCTCAGAGAATGGTGGTGCTGAAAAAGATGTACTTGCCGGATTTTTGGGTTTGAGGACATTAGAGTAGTTTATAACTTATACTTTCCATGTATTGATGTGTGTTTTCCCTGTTCTATAAGGGGCTCCCTGCATATTTAAAGCACAAGTATGTGTATATACATTGGCCCTTGGCTGATGAAAATACAAGTTGTATATTTCCATCTGGGAACATGCAAAGCGCATACACTTGGGCTAATAATTTTATAATTAAGGCTTCAGTTTTAGGTGCAGAAACAGATTCTAGCCATTGATAACTTCAACTTGAGGAACTCTGATGATGAGGATTGGGGAGACCTCTCCAATGGATGAGGTGGGAACCATTAGCTGGAACTTCAAAATGTTATATGTGGTCCTTTCTAAGAAAGGGCACCTGACCAAGATCAAAGACAGGGCATGCTGAGGAAAGTAAGCTTGAAAACTTAATCAACACAGGGACTAAGGATGTTCATAAGATGCGAGAGCTGGTTGATTATTCAGTTCCCACAATCTTACCATTTAACCATCAGTATTATAATTTAATGAAACAAAGCAAGTATGGTTTGGATTATGATTATTTCCAAACTAAATTACGTACAAAATTTGCAAGTTTAATTGTAATCTGGGATTCCCTTTGGACAATAACATCTACACAATCTACAGTGTGAATTACATTTTTAGTACACCATATAATATAACAGAGCAGATAAATAAAGCTGCAAAACAAAATAAATTTCAAGATAAAATACTGAGAACTGAGACGATATAGTCACCTAAGATGGAAAAGCCAGCAGTAAGGCTCTTATTTTCAGAAGAACAATATTTGCATCCTGGACAAGTTCTTCAACTTTGGAAATGGCATTTTGAACAGCTAAGAGCTGCTCCATTGTGTTCATTGAAGGTGGAGCTGACACCTTGACCTCGGTCATTGGCTTTCCTTGACTAGTTAGTCTTGTCAGGAGCATGAAGGCTGCTGATAACAATAGGACCATAACAACAAAATAGACTACCCATCCCCTGTCTCCGCATAGAAACATAGGAATATCATTAATCACTAATATGAATGGATGAAAAATCATTGATAAATTAGCAAATTGAAATAAGAATCATCATAGCCATACTGCGCTCAAATTGATAGTAGAAGCTACTCTAGTACTTAGACCAATAAACTATTGGTATCCATAGATGTAGCTTGGCATAGATTTATCTGCGCCTATCAACTGCTTACTATCAGTGTCAGGTTTGGACATTGCTCTGCTATTGCTCTTAAAGGAGAGACTGATCTCATAAAGACATACTTCAAGAAAAAAATATAGTGTAGTTGTTATACAACCAGTCCTAAAAATTACTTATTTCATGACAGTGTGAATACCGTACAAAAAAGGCTTGGAATTTTTTATACAGTACTATAATAACGATAAATAGACAGCCCAATCTGAACTAACAGAAGGAGATTGTGGGGACCTCCGGGATCAAGGCTAGACAAATCCAGACCTTCATCTCACATAAGCCTAACCGAGAGCTCGAGAGCCTTACAGTGAGGGAATCGGTAAAACAACAGTGACTCTATGACTCAAAAGTAATATAGCAAGCTCTTAAAAGAGCAAGAAGCAAATTACAAGCAGAGGTCAATGACCTGCCAATCATCAATCAACGAAAGCAAAGTTATGCTATTAGACATAGCAAGACCAAATGGCCTAAGAGGCCTAGAGTATAACGACGACGTCCCAACCCATAGATTCCAGACTGCCACCTGGGAACCCCAAGCTACTCGTTGATGTCGATGTCGTCCAGAACCTTCGATGGTAAACTTACACTGCTGCAAAAATATCAACGAGGCAAGGTTGAGTACAAAAGGTACTCAGCAATACCTACTAACCTAGTAGCTACATGTTGGCTAGAAAGGCCTTCTTTGGAGTTTCTTTGCATAAAGCAAGTTTTGTTTGTATAAACCAGAAAGAAGAGAGGCTCGTCTATTCAGACCATTTAAAAGGGGATAGAAGAGCGATATCTTTGATCATCATTGAAACATCCACCAAACCATCATCTTATATCCACCGAGCAACAACTACTAATTAGATCCACCGAGCAATTGTAACATCTTTCAAATCCACCAAATATCTTGATCTTTCATAACCACCGAATTATCATCAGCTGAACCTATCCACCAGGATCACCCCCTCTTTCAACCTAGAGGAAGCATCCTAAGCACACTTTATTTGCCACATTTTACGATTAGGTTAATGTTCTCTATGATCACAGAATCCGTCCCAAGTCATCCATAACCGTGGACACGGCTTTTTGAAAAGATTTAACCCTGCAGGGGTGCACAACTCCACCCACACGTGCCAACCAACTCTTAATGCCACCGGTAAAGCTCTCTTCCAAGGAGGGCCGGCAGAGGGTGATTGACCACGACCTTTACCTCACTTTCGCCTAGACCAAGAGTCACGCCCTAAGGATTGTTCCGCCGTAACGGGTCAAGTCCCGAAGTCGGTCCTTAAGGTTGTCAACAGGGACCAAGATTACGAAGGCCGTGCCTTTCTCAACCCCTGCCACATTCCTATATGATGCACCTCCTCCACCATCTCTTTTCAAAACCTTTTCAATGCTTATGCCAAATGGAAATCCCGATCTATGTGACTCATGGAACAGACTAGGCAAGTTAGTTAGTCGAGGAGGTTCCTTAGGCCTCCGTGTGGCTGTACGCTCAGTCTTGGTTCAAGAGGCGAGAACTCAGGTCCTAGGGTCGGCAAGAATGTGTCAAATAACCACATCCCATGTGGCGGCTCATCCAAGCCTTTAGTATGTTTAATCACACAACTCACTGATCATACCACGTCAACCTATCATACTAGGTTCATTTACAGCTCGGATTCATCAACCGGATGGATCAGAGTTTACCAACTAAGCATGGCTAAGCATAACTAATATAAAGGCTCTAGCAATGCACACAAGCGAGACCTAGTTATGCTAGGAGCAGTGGATCAGGGAATTTAGGTGACAAGAGCATGCATAAGATAGGATAACTCTAACTACCGATAAAGGACATTTGAATCGATGCGATAAATAGCAGAAAGTGAAATACTTTGAAAACATAGGATTAGACGCTTGCCTTGCTCGTTGATACTCAAAATAGAAAGAGATCTTCAGGATTCTTCTTCTTGAATAATACGTTGATGGACAAGTATTGGTCCTCGATGTTGTCCATTCGATCTCGGACTCGTGTTCTACCGCAAAGAAGCAAACACCGGAAACGAATAACAACAATCAAGGCATGGTATTGATGCGGAAAAAAGAAATTAACCCTATTACAGGATTGCCAAATTAAATAGGGTTGAAATGCATAATGCATTGCAATTCCATAAACCCCGCATATAAAGAATGGTTCGTTATGTTCTTCTAATTAAACAGGGTTCAAAATTGTTTAACAATGCATGATTTTAACACCAAAATGTAGATCTAATTTTTCAGAACATTTTGATAGGTCATACACATTTTTCTGACATATAGGGAATATTCTATGCATTTTACAAATTATACAACAATTCTAAACTTTTTTGGAAATAAAAACAGGGTGCGCAGACTTTTTGCACCCAGGGTCTTTTGACCCAAGGCACCGACGGGTGGAGCCAGGTCTCCACGCGGGCAGGCCACGCTGGCCGGTCTGACTGGGTCAATGACCCAGCCCGACCACGGTCACCGACGGCGGCCTCTCGCCGGCAACGTGCTGGTCGGCGCTACGACGCGGAAATAGGAGGGGGAAAGGGTCCTTCCGGACCGTATGCTCACCCAGGGGACGCCGAGGAGGTCGGCTTGGTCAGAGAAGGTCCGGCGGCGAGCAATTTAGCGGCGGCGGAGCTTGAGCACCTGTAGGGAAGACGGCGTTGGCGGCGGTGATTCGGAGCACGGCGGCTCGATTCCATGGACGGGGAAGTAGAGGGAGGCAAGGCGGAGCTCCAGGGAATGTCGGTGGAGCTTGGGGATGCACAGAACGGCAGGGACACAGGGCGGCCATGGCGGTGGTTACGGGCACACACGGAGAAACAGAGAGAGGGAAGAGCACTCCAGGGAGAGAAGAAGATAGGGGACAGGCGGGGCGGCAGGGGATCTTATCCCCTCGTCGGGCGTCGGGCGGCGGCGAGCATCTCCTCGCTCGGATCGACGGCGAGCGTGCTGCCAAGCAGCTGCTTGCTGACCAGAGGAAGACGACGGTGAGAAGAGGTGGGATGGGCCCTGTTGGGCCGCGCCAGAGAAGAGAGAGGAAAAGTGTTCGGCCAGATTCAGCCCAAAACAAGGAAATGTTCTCTATTTTTTCCTTCAAAAGTATTTTCTATTTCTGTTTTCCAAACAAAACTCCTATTTTGATTCATCTAAAAATTCAAACTAGTTTTAAAATATTTAATTTATTCATGGAACCTCTAAATAAATGTAGAAGCTCCATAAAGTTTTGTTTGCAAACTTTTGGAAACATTCTGAGAGCAATTTGAGAAATGGAGAATTGCACATATTAGGGTTTTCAAATATAACTCTTTTGTGCATAATTTTCTAGTAAAATAAATGATGCCCATGATGCAAAAATCAACTCTTAATTAGGGTTTAGCTAAGAGAGGGATGTTACAGATCTATCCCCCTTACAAGAATCTCATCCCGAGATTCGTAGGGTAGTACAAGAGAGAAGAGAACAAGGTTCACACTAATCTTCAACGATCTTGTTGATCCCACGGCGATCTTCTTTCTTGAAGAGGTTGATCCACGACGTCACGAAGCTTCATTTTCTTCATTGACATTGTTGCTCAGTTGCACTAAAGGAAAGAGGGAATGGCTCCGGGAAGATGGATCTTCAAGAAGATCGAGTATCTCATGGTCAACTCATGGAAGGAATGTTCATAAACATCTATTGAGATGACGAGCATGAAACACGTCAAGGAAGACGGAGGAAATTGAAGAAGTTTAAACTTTGGTAGGCAATGGTTCCACGCTTGACAAAATACGAAGGGACAAGGTAGCAAGGAGTTGAATTGCCTTTGATACCATGACGAGGAACTCTTCAAAGATGGTTGACTCGCAGAAGCACACTTGAATAATGCAACAAGAGTACTTCTGATTTGAGAATCATGATAGCTCTTCGACATAGTTGAAGAAAAGGAGGAACCTCTTTATTCATCTGGGTCCATCAAAATCTTTGCCAAAGATTATGATTCACTTTACACCACCAGGATGAATAGACAAGGAGATTCAGGGAAACACGGGAGGATAACTGCTTTCTTGGGATCCAACTCTTTGGCACGAAGAGTCCGCTTACGAACACGATTTAAAAGTTTGGGTCCTCATGTGGGTGATGAATTCACACAATGTGTGAGATGATTAGAACTTTGGGTAAAAACAACGGGAAGGGAACAACACTGACTAGTGAAGTATAAAGGATCATCCATGGCAACATCTTTCAACAAGTGCACGTGATCCAGAGAAAGACTCTTCCAACAACCAGAACACATGCTTCGCGGTAACACGAAGTTGGTTCTCAAAAGTTCCCAACATTAGTGCCAAATGTTCAATATGAATTTACCCAAACATGGAGAAGATAAGAATGTCATCGATGGGCTCAACAACAAGCTTATCAAAATACTTCAAGAAGATGACTCATATGTCATGAACGAGGCAAAAGTATTGGTCAGACCAAAGGCGTGAAGATGTACTACAGTGAAACACCACAAGTAGAAACATCATCAAGATAGTCCTTGGGACTGAGTTTGATTTGACGATATCCCAATCTCAAATCAAAGGTGGGAAGATAACGTATCCAAAAGGAGATACTATCTTGCTTCAACACGAAAAAGCTAGAAATCCCTTTCAAAAGGAACAACATCGATTGAGCTTTTGTCTTTCAACTCTCCAAGTTGTTGATTAAGCTCACCCAACTAGTCCAGGATATCCAACAAGGATTCTTAGAGAAAGGAGCGATTCAAAGAACCACTTACTCATGAACTTGACAACACGGTCATGTGGCAACATGGCGATACTTCTAGAAAGACATCCAGAATATCACGAACCACCGATATGTCACTTAGTTCAAGAGGGAGTTTGATCTTCAAGGCAAGATGATGTGGTCTTAAGAGCTTTGGCACAAACCTAACTCTTTGACCAAAGAATTATTGCCCGGGTAACGGACTTAGCAACACAAGCAAACTTCGCTTGGTGATCGGTTAACCAATCAAGCTAGGAATGACGCAAATGTCCTTGGATTTCAAAGCATTAAGAATTGCTAAGAATATGAGATGGCCACAACAATTCGCATACCCAACATTCCAAGCATGAACAACTCAGAGAATGGGCGAGTAGAGGTGTAGGAGCATCACTTGATCAATAAGGCCATGAGACTCAGCACGACCATTTGATGTAAAATATTGTGATACTCTAAGGTAGAATAGAACATAGGGTGTGCATACCTCACATTCTACGGAGTACAACGCTTTGACCTGGTCATAGGAATGGACGAGGTACGGGAGTTTGTTTCTCCAGACACTTCAAAGAGAAATATCTTGATGAACCACATGAGTAAAATGCATCGAAAGAACCCAATGCATAATTACAACTTGGCTGCTAACTAGCAGACAAAGGTTGGAAGGAAACTAAAGAGGAGGAATACCTTCAGGAGGATCCTAGAATGTAGATGCATAGGTTAACATCTCATGTAAGCCAATGCTGTAAGCGAGGGTGTGGCAGAGTCACAAACATAGATGTGAGACTCACTAAGAGAACTCTTGTCGTGATCCATTTGGTTCCATGATAGAACCTTTGCCATAGCTAGTGGTAGGGGAAGTCCCTTTGTTGCCACAATTTAATCATGACTACAACCACAAGCTTGGAATTAGACATTTTGAGTTAATGTAGTATCATTAACACGAAGGGTTCAACTGAATGGATCTTGGGTTAAAGGCCAGCTTCATGTACTGGAATCCAGCACAATTCGGGACCTTCAGTTCAAGTCCAAGGGTTAAAACAAAGAGAAAGGAGTAACTACTAATTGAGTGACACAAAGGACACTATGATGTAGTAGCCAAAAAGGTAGTTTCCAGAACAAGGTATGGCTTTTTTTTAAGTACCGAAGCAAATAGGAAGGAGGCATACAAGGTGAAAGAAGCCTCGTAGCATAGAACAGAATGATATGGAACCACAAAGTAGCAAAATCATTATGGAAAGAAATCTCTCAACTAAAATAAGAGAAATACGGATCAAATAATACACACGAGACTCTAGAGAACTCAACCCTAGGTCAGATGGTTGAAACGACCTGCCAAAAAGGCACCTAGATTTTGAAAGACGAGAGAAGGTAGCAAAACTTTTCAAATCAACTTGAGATAAGGTGACTCGGAATTAGAGCGATACTAGATAAGGAGTAAAAACAAGCCTACTTTTCGCAAATAATTTTGAGCTTTCAAATAGTTTTCTCAAACGCTAGACTCAACATCGACCAATAGCAAGGTTTTCCTACAGACAATCCTGCTCTGATACCAAAGCCTGTGGGGATCCCCAGGATCAAGGCTAGACAAATCCAGACCTTCATTTGACATAAGCCTAACCGAGAGCTCGAGAGCCTTACAGTGAGGGAATCGGTAAAACAACAGTGACTCTACGACTCAAAAGTAATATAGCAAGCTCTTAAAAGAGCAAGAAGCAAATTACAAGCAGAGGTCACTGACCTGCCAATCATCAATCAACGAAAGCGAAGTTATGCTATTAGACATAGCACGACCAAATGGCCTAAGAGGCCTAGAGCATAACGGCGACGTCCCAACCCATAGGTTCCAGGCTGCCGCCTGGGAACCCCAAGCTACTCGTCGATGTCGATGTCGTCCAGAACCTTCGATGGTAAACTTACACTGCTGCAAAAATATCAATGAGGCAAGGTTGAGTACAAAAGGTACTCAGCAAGACTTACTAACCGGTTAGCTACATGTTGGCTAGAAAGGCCTTCTTTGGAGTTTCTTTGCATAAAGCAAGTTTTGTTTGTATAAACCAGGAAGAAGAGAGGCTCGTCTATTTAGACCATTTAAAAGGGGATAGGAGAGCGATATCTTTGATCATCATGGAAACATCCACCAAACCATCATCTTATATCCACCGAGCAACAACTACTAATTAGATCCACCGAGCAATTGTAACATCTTTCAAATCCACCAAATATCTTGATCTTTCATAACCACCGAATCATCATCAGCTGAACCTATCCACCAGGATCACCCCCTCTTTCAACCTAGAGGAAGCATCCTAAGCACACTTTATTTGCCAAGTTTTATGATTAGGTTAATGTTCTTTATGATCACAGAATCCATCCCAAGTCATCTGTAACCGTGGACACGACTTTTCGAAAAGATTTAACCCTGCAGGGGTGCTCAACTTCACCCACACGTGCCAACCGACTCTTAATGCCACCAGTAAAGCTCTCTTCCAAGGAGGGCCGGCTGAGGGTGGTTGACCACGACCTTTACCTTACTTTCACCTAGACCAAGAGTCACACCCTAAGGATTGTTCCGCCGTAATGGGTCAAGTCCCGAAGTTGGTCCTTAAGGTTGTGAACAGGGACCAAGATTACGAAGGCCGTGCCTTTCTCAACCCCTGCCACATTCCAATATGATGCACCTCCTCCACCATCTCTTTTCAAAACCTTTTCAATGCTTATGCCAAATGGAAATCCCGATCTATGTGACTCATGGAACAGACTAGGCAAGTTAGTTAGCCGAGGAGGTTCATTAGGCCTCCGTGGGGCTGTACGCTCAGTCTTAGTTCAAGAGGCGAGAACTCGGGTCCTAGGGTCGGCAAGAATGAGTCAAATAACCACATCCCATGTGGCGGCTCATCCAAGCCTTTAGCATGTTTAATCACACAACTCACTGATCATACCACGTCAACCTATCATACTAGGTTCATTTACAGCTCGGATTCATCAACCGGATAGATCAGAGTTTACCCGCTAAGCATGGCTAAGCATAACATATATAAAGGCTCTAGCAATGCACACAAGCGAGACCTAGTTATGCTAGGAGCAGTGGATTAGGGAATTTAGGCGACAAGAGTATGCATAAGATAGGATAACTCTAACTACCGATAAAGGATATTTGAATCGATGCAATAAATAGCAGAAAGTGAAATACTTTGAAAGCATAGGATCAGACGCTTGCCTTGCTCGTAGATACTCAAAATATAAAGAGATCTTCGGGATTCTTCTTCTTGAATAATACGTCGATGTACAAGTATTGGTCCTCGATGTTGTCCATTCGATCTCGGACTCATGTTCTACCGCGAAGAAGCAACCACCGGAAACGAATAACAACAATCAAGGCATGGTATTGATGCGCAAACAAGGATGATGGCATGACATATTAAAGGGATTGAAATTAACCCTATTACAGGATTGTCAAATTAAATAGGGTTGAAATGCATAATGCATTGCAATTCCATAAACCCCGCATATAAAGAATGGTTTGTTATGTTCTTCTAATTAAACAGGGTTCAAAGTTGTTTAACAATGCATGATTTTGACACCAAAATGTGGATCTAATTTTTCTGTACATTTTGATAGGTCATACACATTTTTCTGACATACAGGGAATATTCTATGCATTTTACAAATTATACAACAATTCTATACTTTTCTGGAAATAAAAACAGGGTGCGCAGACTTTTTGCACCCAGGGTCTTTTGACCCAAGGCACTGACGGGTGGAGCTAGGTCTCCACACGGGCAGGCCACGCTGGCTGGTCTGACTAGGTCAATGACCCAGCCCGACCACGGTCACCAATGGCGGCCTCTCGCCGGCGACGTGCTGGCCGGCGTTACGGCGCGGAAATAGGAGGGGGAAAGGGTCCTTCTGGACCGTATGCTCACCCTAGGGACGCCGGGGAGGTCGGCTTGGTCGGAGAAGGTCCGGCGGCGAGCAATTTGGCGACGGCGGAGCTCGAGCACCTGCAGGGAAGACGGCGTTGGCGGCGGTGATTCGGAGCGTGGCGGCTCGATTCCATGGATGGGGAAGTAGAGGGAGGCGAGGCGGAGCTCCAGGGAATGTCGGCGGAGCTTGGGGAGGCGCAGAACGGCAGGGACACGGGGCGGCCATGGCGGCGGTTACGGGCACACAGAGAGAAACAGAGAGAGGGAAGAGCACGCCAGGGAGAGAAGAAGATAGGGGAGAGGCGGGGCGGCAGGGGATCTTATCCCCTCGTCGGGCGTCGGGCTGTGGCGAGCATCTCCTCGCTCGGATCGACGGCGAGCGCGCTGCCAGGCAGCTGCTTGCCGACCAGAGGAAGACGACGGTGAGAAGAGGTGGGCTGGGCCCTGTTGGGCCGCGCCAGAGAAGAGAGAGGAAAAGGGTTCGGCCAGATTCGGCCCAAAACAAGGAAAGGTTCTCTCTTTTTTCCTTCAAAAGTATTTTCTATTTCTGTTTTCCGAACAAAACTCCTATTTTGATTCATCTGAAAATTCAAACTAGTTTTAAAATATTTAATTTATTCATGGAACCTCTAAATAAATGTAGAAGCTCCATAAAGTTTTGTTCGCAAACTTTTGGAAACATTTTGAGAGCAATTTGAGAAATGGAGAATTGCACATATTAGGGTTTTCAAATATAACCCTTTTGTGCATAATTTTCTAGGAAAATAAATGATGCTCATGATGCACAAATCAACTCTTAATTAGGGTTTAGCTAAGAGAGGGATGTTACAGAGATGAAGTCCTGATCCATAATCTATGTCAAACTCTCAAGCAGACTTTGCAGGCTAAGTAAACTACCAAGGACCGTATGCATTACTAGTAGGGTCGCATCAATAACAGCTCGGATGACCTGGTAAGCAATTACACTTCTACACTTAATAAAACTGAGAAGGTTACTACAAATGGTAAATATGAGCTTTGCATATTTGCTCCATAACTGAATCTGGATTCAGAAGACACACGGTAGAGGGTAGACCAGTAACATTCAGACCAATAACAGCAACTAAATACATCTTCACTTTCAATAGCTCCAGCCTGGTTACAGCTAGTTACTAATAGGTCTTCATCTACTCACCCGTTCAGAAATCAATAGGTCCCGTAATTCACCATGCGGATAAATATCTACTTAATTGTTTTGCAAGTCATATATGTCCTGTAGACATTCAAATGGAAAAGTTGGCCTGCTGTAGCTTCATAATAATCAAAACATTATCATTTCACTAGAAGGGTAAAGTAGCACGTCGCTAAAATGATTCCTCTGATACAGTTTTAGTGATGCAATTACAAAATGGACTTCCGTAATCTACTACAAAAGGTACTATCCAAACTCCAACTACCCACAAAAAAAAACAAAACAAAAAACTCCAACTACCCACACATTCTTTACACGAATATTAACTCCTGCAAACCCCATAAGTTTATTATGCAAGCCTTCTTCCATGAGCTGTTCATAGCATACTATCCTACCCTTATTTACATCATATTTTTATATTGGATAATAAAATATTACTAACAGTACATACTAGAGTGATAACTGACATAAACATGAAAACATATGTGGACATACCTGATGAAAACGGTGGTGTAGGCAGTGGCGAGGGAAGGAAGATGAGAGAAATGGGACGTGCTAACTACTAGGAATGATTTTTTGTATCGCTGTCATGTTTTCACAAATATATCGGCTCAAATCGCCCCACGGGCGTGTACTCATTTTTATTTCTGATGAATTATTCTATATCGACGTGGACGCGCCACACGAAGGGTCTAACTTGTCGTCTAAAAGGGCAATTTAGCTTTCTTAACTGTATATTATTTGTTGGCTGCTTGCACGGTATGGCGATGCACTTACTCCGTGATGACTGATTGCTCGATCCGATACGGCACCTACGGTTCGTTTCAGCATATATCGATCGATCGGTTCACCCGTCGTGGTCGATCGACGAACTTTGATCGATGTGATGGATCAAACATGCGTTCATCGTCGCTGCTGTTGATGAAGGTAGTATGTGACTAGCTCCACTGTTCCACCAATATGCGTGATCTGCATGCATGCTACCTTTATCGAAAAAGCAACTTAGAGTATCTTCAGATGTGTTTCTCAAAGCACCTCTCCAAAGAGATTTGAGACACGTCGGATATTTCACCGCATTCAGCCGCGCGTCCTAAAGCTCTTCTTGGTGTGGCGTAGACTAATACTTTGTCCGACGTTTGGAGACCATTCTCGTTACACAGGTGACGCTGCGGGGGCGTCGGACGCAACAAAAGACGACGCATGTGCCCATCTGCCAGCGACCAGAGCCGACACCATTCTTCCCGCCTTTCTTTCCGCCGAGCCTCCCCTCCCACATCTCCCATTCCTCAGCTACCGTTCAAGTCGTTGCTCTCCTCCAACGACATATTTTGCATGCGTGGGACTCTGTTACAACGCCTGACTCCCTCGCCGCTCTTTTCACTGCCGGTGGTTCCCCATCTCACGCCAAAACGCGATGCCCACTCTCTTCCTCCACCGCGCATAGAAGGTGTTCGACCGTTTACCTGGTAGGCGCAGCCGGTCCTAGATCATTGTCTATATTGCCACCACTGAATTCTAACCATTTATTTTGCCTCTAGACATGGATAGCGATGAGGAAATGATCCAACAAATCATGGATGACGATGTTCCGGAGCACTTGCCGATTATTGCTTGCTTTCAAAAGATGCTCGATGACGCCGAGGAGAAGAAGAGGCCGCGACGTGGAGGTTCAAGGCCGGGAAGGACGAAGTCAAAGCCGCGGTAGAGGTTAGAGGGTCATACCATGTTATACATCGACTACTTCTCCGACTCTGCAACACATGCCGACATTTTTCGGCGGCGCTATAGGATGAGCAAGGAGTTGTTCACAGAAATCCTTCATGGTGTGAGAGAGTTTGACCCCTACTTCAAGCTGAAGCACGACGCGGTTGGCACAGCTGGCTTCTCGTCAATCCAGAAATGCACCGCCGCCATGAGGATGCTTGCATATGGAGCACCTGCTGATGCACAGGATGACTACCTTCGCATGACTGAGTCCACTACCATTGAGTGCATGTACAAATTTTGTCGAGCCATGGTAGAATACTTTGTCAAGCACTATTTGAGAAGGCCAACTCAAGAAGAGACAGTTGGGATCATGGAACAAAATGCAGCGAGAGGATTCCATGGGATGCTTGGAAACATCGATTGAATGCATTGGTTATGCAAGAACTGTTTGTTTGCTTGGCAAGGTTTGTAAAAAGGGCTTCATGGATATTGCATTGTGGTTCTTGAAGTTGTGGCAGATTATGACCTCTAGATTTGGCATTCTTTCTTTGGCATGGCGGGATCGCAAAATGACATCAATATGCCGCAGCGCTCTCTGGTGTTTTCCAAACTTGTGGAAGGCCATGCTCCACCATGCAATTATGAAATCAATGGCCACTAATAATATACCAAACTCTACTATCTAGCCGATGGTATCTATCCTACATGGGCGGCATTTGTGAAAACAATCTCCGCGCCAACAGGTCAAAAGATTGCCACTTTGCTGGGTGTCAACAGAGCTGCCAAAAAGATGTTGAGGGGACATTAGGTGTGCTTCAAGCTCAATTTACTATATTTTTAGGTATCTGCTCTTTCGTGGTCTCACAATCAAATGTGTGAGGTGATGCAAGCTTGTGTGATCGAGAATGACCGCAAGATTCGAGCCAGGTATGTTGGTCCCTACGAGTGTCAGGGTCCTCTTATGGAGGTTGATCATCATGTTCCCGCAGAGTTTGCTGATTTTCTCGCTATGCATTCAGAAATCCGCGATACCACTATTCGCGCTCAACTGCAACTTGATTTTGTAGAACATCTATGAAGGCGCGCCGGTGCCTTATTTGATTTGTTGTTTGTTAACTTTTAATTTTGAAACATTGTTATGATCAAACTTTTTTTTGTGTGCTATACCCTAAACCCTAAAAAAATTAGAGGCCGCGCTTGGGGGATATGACTGGACAACGGCGCATCCCAAAAGCGACAACACACGGCGGCGTCCCCCAAACGCTCGATTCGGCACTGTTTGGGGAACGCTTTAAGGGACGCGGATGGAGATGCTCTTAGAGCGACATTTAACAGGTGAATTCCAGATTATTAGCTTCTTATGAACTCATGCATGTCCAAAGTTTCCATGCATACATAGTATTGTTGGTGGGATTTTACTTTGGGACTCAAAGTACAATTTTGATCTCTGAACCATTAATTGTTGTAGGCTCGTGGTTTTACTTTCGTATGTCAACCTGAGTACCAAACAAGTTGAGCCACATTTTAAACAAGTTAAGTTTGGTTGGTTAGTCTCCTAACCAGAAATGATCTCTCGATGATGTGACAATGCTTTAAAACATGTGATGGTGTAGTACAATTTTTTTTGAAGTAAAATAGAAAAATAGGACAAAATAGGAAAATTATAAGACAATCAAAAGAAGGAAGAATAAGAAAATCAAAAGGTAGAATATTAATTATAAGTGTTCTACACCCTCTGTTTAAAATTATAAAAAGTTATGGCAATTTTCTGGATTGCATGTATATACACGTGTGTTTTAATGTATTTATTCAATGATTTCAGGGGTGAAGATTTGGTGCACACGCGTGTGATCTTGTTTTTTCTATAAAATGAAAAATCATATTTCTGAGTTCCAAAAAAATTTGAAAAAAACTATCCGCATGTATAAAACTATTTATTTCACAAACGTGAAAAAAAATCATGTTCAAATACTTTGTATTTTTGGCTACACAAAAATGACAAATGTCTAGATCTGACTATGTACATTTCAAATCGATAAACTTTATCAGATTTTGTTATTTTTGTGTAGCCTACAAAATAAAGTATTTCATAATAAAATTTTACATACCTGTAGGTCACATCTTTTATTATGTCATGAGTTATTTCATAATGTTTTAAAACTTAATACTATGATTTTAATTTTTTTGAATGAAGAGAGCCAAAAGCACTTTCCGCTGATTCTAGTATGTATGTAGTCCGGACTGAAATATCCAAAACATTGTATAATTCTGAATGGATCGTGTATACAAATTACAAACATGGAGGGGCATAAATGAAAAATTAGGAGGACCATACCACATATATTTATAGCAACAAATAGTACATGGTAGAGTTACACGAGCTATCTTTGACGATTACAAAATAAAGTCTAAAAGAAACTAGCAAATCTTTGAGGTCTTGAAATTCTTTCTTCTTCCATGACACAATCTTGTACTTTTCTGAAGGCAGCCCAAGATAGATACCAAACTATAAACCTGTAAATACCAATGGAGGTTCTCCCATAATTTTAATTTGAGCCGCAATGCCAAGGCTACGTGCACGCGCGCAACCATTGAAGTAGTCAATCCATATCGGCAAGAGTACCAACACCAGTATGCCAGGGCAAAATAACCGGACAACTTGATCGACGTCGCTGGGGAGTCGAGGGTACGAATCACCATTGTCAAGGATGTAGCCACCGGGACAAATACTGTGAGGATAATTCTCCTCGCGGCAACCAAGAGAAAAGATCCAAAATCGATCTGGCGAAGCAAGATCTGAAGGACCATACCTAAAGGAGTTTAATCTTTTAACACCACCATTGACGCCGGGAGGAAGATCGCGTCGTCGATCGAAGGGTCGGAGATCAATTATTGTCGAAGATGCCATCTTCATTGACAGAGGCCACAAGAAGATGGGCTACTAAGCCCTAATCTAATCTTGTAAAAAGACTACTTTTATCAAAACCTCCACTCATAGATCAGGTTCCCCACCCCTCCTGACACCGGCGAGGCCGGCCGGAGGAGGGGGAACTAATCTATGGTGGAGTAGGAGGAGAGATGGAGGCTAGGTCAAGAGAGGCGGCGGCTGAGTTGTTTCAGCTTTTTTTTTCTACACAAGCGGATGCACCAACTGGTATTTTTTAAACGAACGTATCCTTCGAGACGTGGCATCTAGTATAGGCGGAACATACATTGTGTCAAACATGTTATGTAACTATTAATATTTAATAAAATTTTAGCCGTATATTTTAGATCTAACTATTAAAATTAATGAAGATTATGTGGATTAACGTGGCGTCTTTATTTTTAGACCTCCGTATTGTGCTTTTAGTATATAGTAGATAGATTTTGTATCATATATACATATATATGCTGATAATTATGCATATTAAAAGTAGAAAAAATAGTCGAAAGTTATATATTAGATACTCTAGAAAAAATCAATCATACATTGACTTTTGAGATGGAGAGAATAGTACCAAGGACAACAAGTCTCTAGGATCTTCGTGACTCTAGTTGCATATAACCCTAATTTTTGAAAGAGATTATTTTGCTCTCGATCGTTTTCCAGTTCGTCGTAATTCAATTTTTATTCAACCATAAGATGACACATGGATATTTGATTGTTTTTATTCATCAAAAGTTAATTTTTATATGTCATTTACAGTGTATATACATGTAAATTACATGTATATGCACGATAACAATGTATATACATAATTTAGATTGTTATGCAGCTGGTACTTTACTAATGTACATGTAAATACTAGTGTAAATGAGTTACAATTATATACACCGTCAGAAATTATCAAGCAAGCAAATGATAAATCGATCTACTATACAAACAGTGAAGAAAGACACTACGATGACGAACTAAAAAACACTCGGCTATCAAATAGCCAAGGTTGGTCCAAACAAATTTAGGATTCAAGGCTTAAGTTAAACCAAAATAATTTATGCTAAATTTTTATACTCTACATGGTCTATTTTTTATTAAATTACAATCTTAATAACTTGATTTCCATTTAACTATATTTAAAATTTTACTAATATTAAGCTTGCCTTTTTTGTATTGTAATTTACATTAAAAATACACTTACTTTGTGCTGAATTTTAATATATTTTGTAGCACAAACTAAGTTAGCTTTCGACAGTATAAACATAGACCAAAAGTTGAGAATTGTACTCCTCTTTATTTTTTGTAGTTGCATTAATATTTGGTTATCTTTAATATATTGAAAGGCATATCAGTTGAGGGTGGCCTAACAATATCTTAATAGCGGTTTCAAGTGTATAATCACGTGAAACAATTATAAAAGTTCTGGAGTATAAATTGAAACATTGGCATGACTATATAGCTTATCTCGTTGTCAACTGTGTCTTACAAGTTACATTGTGTTCAATAGTAATCTGACAATGATTTGATATTAACTTATGGATTCTACAACCATCACATACATACGATTTGGTATTTTAGTTCATCTAAATGTCTTCGCTATGATCTGGTGTACAGATCTTTTTCATGCCATTTTCTCAAATAAAAGTTCTGCATAGCTTAGTTATCACACGCTTTATGACTAGGACTTCCTCCTACAAACTAAATAAATTTTCCTTTGGACATTTAATAATTTCTAAGAAATAATAATAATTTTAAAATGATTGTGAAAATAATTTACTAGTTAGAGGCCAGTTAGAGGCCCTCATACTCTGGGTGACCCAGGGTGGTTGCCCTATTGGCCCGGCCTATAGGTTGGCTCCGTAAATAGCAAAAGTGTAATTTTATTGCAAAAGATGCAAGACATCTAAGGCCAAACAAAATGAAAACTCCCATGACGTTGTAACAGATGGAGACGGGAAATGACGACCAAAGTGTCTTCCCAAGACCATCAACTTTGAACATAGCTCTCGCGCGTGTCTTCTTCTCTATCATCGATCTACTGTGATCCTACCGTGGTCCGCCGAGATACGCATTCATGGGGCATCAGTTATTGTTGTCACCCAACAAATGATGTAGTCTACTCCAGTGACATGTCGCACACTTTTTTTAATAGGGAAGAGTCCCTAAAGCCCCATGGGGGGCTAATTTACAAATAAGATCTTGAAAAGTAAATGAATAACAAATAGGTCCTCAACTTTTACAAGAAAGACCTCCTTAAGAAATTCTAAAACGCAATCGAGTCTCTGCTATAGCTCTAAAAAGATCTCGAGATACGTCCACCATCATTGACACCGAGAAATACAACACTTGGGTCGCCATCGGCATGGAGCATCGCTCTAAGACAAAAGATCCTTCGCATCGACTCATCGGCCTCGAGGAAGAAGATCATGTGGTGCCAGCTCTACATCACAGCGCGGAGTGGCCTCAGCTGGCCACGAATCACGCCGGCGAACATGGCCTTTGTTTTTTTTTTTGAAATGCGGATGCCCCAGCCTCTACATCGAAGAAATGCATACGGTCTTGCTTTATTTCAATTATTCAACAAAGACTGCCAAGAAGCCTTACAACAATCTTACAAATTGAAGCAACCTTCTAAGGTGTCCAAGCACCACTCAACTAGTACAACGTATAGAGGATTAGACCAGGCCTTGTGCCTCAATCACCGCCATCGCCGACTCCTTGGTACATTCCAAAGAAAGTGCCTTGTGCGCAAGCTTCAAATATCACCTCCACGTTTCTCTCCACACCTTCTTCAAGCTATTCGACCGAAGTGCCGCCTCTTTCCAAGCTTGCCATCGAGACCACCGTGACGTCAGACGATGCCTCCACCCTGCTCGAGTCCACCAAGCCACATCCAACACCAAAACCCCGCAGCACCTTGCCGCCAAGAGTCGACGTCTCCGACCAGGGAGGTGCACACCACTCCACGATAGGATCCCTCCAACCAGATCCAATCTCCAAAGACGATGCCCACAAGTGGGAGAACAACGCCGCGCGCTGCCATCATCCGACCCAGATCTAGGGTTTCCCCCGGAGTTGCCCGGACTAGGGAAACAAAAATCGATCGCAACAAGGAAGCTCCTAGCCGAGGCTTTCACGAAGGAAATGGTGCACAAACGCCATCATCGACTGATCCGAGGCTCTAGGGTTTCCCCCGGAGGCAACCCTGTGCATGATCGACATCCATCCCACTAGGATAGCACCGCCCTAGACTCCAACCCCGGTGAAGCCAACACATCATGGTCGAGGTAGGCGACCATCGCAGGGATGAGCCGCCACCACCAGGTCCAGGGCCACCGCCCTGGAGTCCATCCTCCGCCGGCGGCCGATGGAGGAGCGCTACCCCTCACGCTGAAGAACTGGCCATGCGCCGCCATGCGGCGATCTGCAGCACCGAGTGCCTAGCCAAGCAACGCGCCCACGCGGGGGAGGGAGGAGTCCCCGCCGCCACCGGCAATGCCCCGTGGCTGCGGCGAGGGGAGGAGGAGCAGGGCGATGGGGCTGGGTGGTGGGATTTGGGGTCCCCCCCCCTCCCCCCACGGCGACGCCCGAGAGGAGAGGGGTGATGACCCACAAGTATAGGGGGTGTATCGTAGTACTTTCGATAAATAAGAGTGTCGAACCCAACGAGGAGCAGAAGGTGTTGATGAGCGGTTTTGATCAAGGAATCACTTTAAATACTAGCAAACAGGTTTTCAGGAATATTTGGTAATACGAGTAAATAAAGTGCGAGTAAATAAAAGACATTAGTAACAATTGCAGCAAGTGGCCCAATCCTTTATTCAGCAAAGGACAAGCCGGTTGTGTACTTATAATAACCAAACGTTGTCGAGGACACACGGGAGTTTCTGTCAAGAGCTTTCGCTTCATATAGCCAATAGTATTCATTGGTTTGGTAAGTGTTATGGGGGTGAACCTGTGCTAGCGCACTACCCTTACTAGGATAAATACACACTTGTGATTATACCCCTTGCAAGCATCCGCAAATACAAGAAAGTAATTAAGATAAATCTAACCACAGCCTTAAACTCTAGGATCCTACGCTCCCTGGTGCAATGGTTTCCCAATGGAGGTTTAGGTTTCTGTCACTCCAGCAACCCCACAATCGGTAGCCAAATACACAATGCATCTCACTAGGCCCATAAATGGTGAAGTATCATGTAGTCGACGTTCACAGGACACCACTAGTGAAATAGCACCACAACAATATCAAACCATTAAATATTTCTCAACAATAATTCACTACTAACATCTTGACTTCTCCCATGTCCTCAAGAACTAAACGAACTACTCACAAGACATCATATGGATCATGATCAGAGGTGAAATAATGATAAATAACAATCTGAACATAAACCTTAATTCAACGGTTCCACTCAATAGCATCAACTATAAGAGTAATCAACACCGGGAAAGTTTCCCCTATGAATATAATAAGATCCAACTCAAGATGTTACAGCGGGACGGCGTGGTGATGGTGGAGATGAAGGTGCTGGTGATGGAGGTGATGATGATGATGATCCCGATGAAGTCCAGTGCGATGGTGATGACGATGGCGACGATCTCCCCTCTCCGGGAAGGAATTTCCCCGGCAGATTTCTCCCTGCCGGAAAGCTTTCTCTCTCTGGTGTTCTCCGCCCCGCAGAGGCGGCTGTGTCTAACTCTGAGCCCCCCCTGACTTAGGTTTTTGGGGACGATGATGTACGCGGAGGGGCGAGACCAGAGGTGGGCCAGGGCGGCCCCACGCAGGGCTGGCGCGGCCAGGGGTGGGCCCGCGCCGCCCTGGCGTGTGGAGCCCCCCTGGCTCCTCTCGACTCCCCCTTCTGGCTTCCTAAGTCTTCTGGGAAAATATAATTTCTAGGTATTTTCCTGGAATTTTCCTGATCTTCAAAATATGGTCTCTTGATGGTCCTTTTTCCAGCAGAATCCTGACTCCGGCAGCAACTCCTCCGATGATTATCAAACATGTGAAAACAAAGGAAATAACATAAGTAACTTATCTAAATATGAAATATATCAATGAATAACAGTAAATTATGATACAAAATAGTGATGCAAATTGGACGTATCAACCCCCCCAAGCTTAGACCTCGCTTGTCCCCAAGCGAAAACTAAACTCGGTAAACATGACCACAGGTTTATGGAGTGAAGTGTCGATAATCAAAATACGGACAAGAAGCATCACATTCACCAAAGCACAAATTATAATAGATAGCAACTTCCCTTAATAAGATATAGACTTGCAATAGGTAAAAGGGAATCACATGTAAAGATACACAAGGTAATTATAATTGGCAATGGCAAACCTTAGTTCTTGGTCGAAGGGTGGAGAACAAACTATTCTCATTTTTAAACGGAGCCTTTTAAAACAGAGCTAATATAGCAAAGACTATATGCTCAACAAAGTAAACTTTTGCATTCAAAGAAAGCTTTCAAAGATATATTCCTTCAGACAAAAGCATTATACAAAACAAGGAAGATAATAAACATGATTAAACGGATCAACATATGGATGAGTGAAACATAACAACTCAAATGCTTGATTGAGACAGAGGGAAATAGGTTGACTCAACATAAAAGTAAAAGATAGGCCCTTCGCAGAGGGAAGCAGGGATTAAACATGTGCTAGAGCTTTTCATTTGTAAAGCAGAGGTAAAAATTGCTTTGAGAGGTGGTTGCTTTTGTCAACGACTAGCAACGGAGTTCTTGATATCTTCCATACTAAACAAGTGAGAGCGGTTCCGAGATGTTTGATTAATTGGCACTTTGGTGCTCTTTTATAGCTTTGCACTCCTCCCCACCTTTTTCCTTTCTCAAACCATGCCTAACTGATTCCATCGGGCGCCGACCAACTTTCACATTCCATTGGAGGAGTGCCTTTTTCTTTCTTTTTCTTTTTAAGATTATAATGGTCTGACCAGCTCCCTTGCAAAATTAATGACGAGCAGATGAAGCTGCCTAGTCGAGGGGTACTTAATTTAGTATGGAAGATAACAAACCCATCCACTACGTCCTCATGAGCTAAAAACAGTGGCACAAAATGAGAACTGTTTGAAGGTTTCTGAAAGGTAGCACATGAAAATTTACTTGGAATGGCTTGAAATACCATGCATAGGAATTTATAGTGGACTCTTTGGAAGTGACTTGGTTTTTGGGAATTGGATGCACGAGAAGTATTTCCTCTCAGTACAGGTTTTTGGCTAGCAAGGCTGGGTAGCAAGCATAAGAGTTGCATGAAACAAACAAACATACATATAATAAGAATAATCATGCAAACTTTCTTGAAGGTACAACGATTTTAACTTTAAGAATAACAAACTTATAAGGGAAAACTAAAGTGATGAAACTGCAAGCACTTCTTTATTCTTTTCTACTCAAACTTCAAGGTAAAGTTGCTACTGACCAAGCTAGGTTTGCCAAAACCAACTAAATCTACTCATGCTCCCAATGTGATACCAATACCAATCAACAAGACTAGTCACATAAGAGAGATTGCAGACTAACATAAAGTGTGCGAAAAGTAAACGATAAAACTTCTCATTAATATTTTATTACCGCAACTCACACCAAGGGATACATAGAGAACCAACTAAGGAGGATACTTCCAACTGCAAACTATTCTATATGATAACTTCTCTATTCATGATATGACTCTACTTGAAAGGTAAATGAGCCAAGGGGATGCCTATACCGATGACGAATTACTCCTTTGGTGGTGGCGGTGGGACTTCATCGTTGTCGTACTTCCAAGGCAGAGGTCCTCCATCAAAGAAGGATGTCTTGGTCTCCAAAATCCTGAAACTTGCAGCAGCACTCATTTGTTGAAATCTAGCTTCATACTCACAATTTTGGTTATGCACGTCGTAGAGTTGTGCTTGTAATTGGCTAGTAGTCTCTTGGAGTGAGAGGACATCCTTCCAAAGCTCTGTAGTCTCTTTCTTGTACTTGGCAACAAGCTCTTGATTAATCCTATAGATAATGTCCACCTCGCGTTCTGCCATCTTCTTGTATTTGAAAACTTCCTGTTCCAATGCTTCCATCCTTGCTTCGAGACTCCCTTCTCCCTTGGGTCCTTGAACATCTTTAATCTGCAACTCCCCATCCTTGAGTGACAACTCCTTCAGATGCATCTTCAACTCCCTCATGTACGGATTGATGGAATCCGCAGGAGGGTTCTCTTTAGATGAACCAGACGAAGACATTATAACTCCAAAGCCGAGGGCAATCCCTGACAGAATCAGCTCGAAACAAAACACGACGAGAAAACGATATACAGACCTCGGGGACTCCGAGGGGTTAAATAGACAAAAATTATACATTGAAACGAAGTCACAGGAGGAAACCGGGACGGAAATGAGTTCCGGTGTGTTCTCACACAGGGGTGGCGTGGCCAGGGGTGGGCCCGCGCCACCCGCGTGTGAGGCACACACGGACTCTTTTTCCTGCCCTTTTTCGTCTCGTGATTTTTCATATTTAGTAAAAACTACAAAAATATTAAAGGAAAAACTTTTCGCGAAACTTTTCTGACTAGAACTGTTACCTATTCGAAAACGAACTCTGCAGGTCCCTGCAGTTTGTCTTGGATAAATTCTTCCGGAGAAACTGTTTCAATAACATCAACATCTTCATTATAAGAATCTCCAGAAATATAATGCTTGAGTCTTTGCCCATTCACCACTTGTGTAGAATCATCTTTCAATGAAGCAATCTTAATAGCACCTGAGCGGTACACTTCCACAATAATATATGGTCCTTCCCATTTAGAGAGTAATTTTCCTGCAAAAAATCTGAGACGAGACCTATACAAAAGAACTTTCTCACCAACATGAAACTCTCTCTTAAGAATTCTCTTATCATGCCATTGCTTGACTTTCTCTTTGAAAAGTCTGGCATTCTCATACGCTTCATTTCTCCACTCATCTAGAGAACTCAAATCTAACAACCTTTTCTTACCGGCTAGTTTAAAATCTCTGTTAAGCTCTCTCACTGCCCAAAAAGCTTTGTGCTTTCATTCTAAGGGCAAGTGACACGCTTTTCTGTAAACCATCTTATAAGGGGACATACCCATGGGATTCTTATAAGCAGTTCTACAAGCCCATAAAGCGTCGTTTAACTTACTAGCCCAGTTTTTCCTAGATCTATTGACAGTCTTCTGCAAGATAGACTTGATCTCCCTATTTGAAAGCTCTACTTGCCCACTAGTTTGGGGATGATAAGCAGAAGCAATTCTATGATTGACATCATATTTAGCAAGAGTTTTTCTAAAACTACCGTGAATAAAATGAGAACCTCCGTCAGTCATAAGATATCTAGGCACTCCAAACCTAGGAAAAATAACATCCTTAAGCATTTTTAACGAAGTCTCACCATCGGCACTCTTTGTAGGTATGGCTTCTACCCATTTAGTAACATAATCAACAGCAACAAGTATATGGGTATAGCCTTTTGAAGGAGGAAAAGGACCCATAAAGTCAAATCCCCAACAATCAAACGGTTCAATAACAAGAGTGTAATTCATAGGCATCTCATTGCGTCTAGAAATATTACCAACTCTTTGACATTCATCACAAGATAAAACATACCTTCTGGCATCTTTAAAGAGGGTTGGCCAATAAAAACCTGATTGTAGAACCTTCTGCGCGGTTCTATCTCCAGCATGATGCCCTCCATAAGCACTGCTATGGCATTTCCTTAATATCTCTTGTTGTTCATATTCCGGTACACATCTTCTCGTGATACCATCAACTCCTTCTTTATATAAATGTGGGTCATCCCAAAAATAATGCCTCAAATCATAAAAGAATTTTCTTCTTTGCTGAGCTGTAAAGGTTGGAGGCAAATACTTGGAAACAATAAAGTTAGCATAATCAGCATACCAAGGAAGGTCTCGCGAAGTTACATTTATTGCAGCCAACTGTTCATTTGGAAAACTATCATTAACAGGAATAGGATCAAAAGAAATGTTTTCCAATCTAGACAAGTTGTTAGCCACAGGATTTTCAGCACCTTTCCAATCTACGATATGCAAATCAAACTCTTGTAAAAGCAACACCCATCTAATAAGCCTAGGCTTAGCATCCTTCTTAGTCATAAGATATCTAATAGCAGCGTGATCAGTATGAATAGTAACCTTAGAATCAACAATGTAAGATCTAAACTTATCACATGCAAAAACAACAGCAAGAAACTCTTTCTCAGTAGTAGCATAATTCTTTTGAGCAGCATCAAGAGTCTTACTAGCATAATGAATGACATTCAACTTATTATCAACACGCTGTCCAAGAACAGCACCAACAGCAAAATCACTAGCATCACACATAATTTTAAAAGGTAAATTCCAATCAGGTGGTTGAACAATAGGAGCAGTAGTTAAAGCCTTCTTAAGAGTTTCAAAAGCTTCCTTACAATCATCATCAAAGACAAATGGTACATCCTTTTGAAGAAGATTGGTAAGAGGCTTTGAAATCTTAGAGAAATCTTTAATAAACCTCCTATAGAAACCAGCATGACCAAGAATACTACGAATACCTTTAACATCTCTTGGACAAGGCATTTTCTCAATTGCCTCCACTTTTGCTCTGTCAACTTCAATGCCTCTTTCAGAAATTTTATGTCCAAGGACAATTCCTTCATTTACCATAAAGTGGCATTTCTCCCAATTAAGAACAAGGTTAGTTTCTTCGCACCTCTGCAAAACTTTATCAAGGTTGTGCAAACAATTATCAAAAGAAGTTCCATAGACAGAGAAATCGTCCATGAAGACTTCCACAATTTCTTCACAAAAGCCATGAAAAATAGCAGACATACATCTTTGAAAAGTAGCAGGAGCATTGCATAAACCAAACGGCATACGTCTATAAGCATAAGTTCCATAAGGACAAGTAAAAGTGGTTTTCTCTTGATCATCCTTCTTAATAGCAATTTGAGAAAAACCAGAATAACCATCAAGGAAACAAAAATGAGTCTTCTTTGACAACCTTTCTAGCATTTGATCTATAAACGGTAAAGGGTAATGATCTTTCTTAGTAACTTTGTTTACCTTCCTATAATCAATGCACATTCTATAACCAACAACTACCCTTTGAGGAATAAGCTCGTTATTCTCATTAGGCACAACAGTCATACCTCCTTTCTTAGGAACACAATGAATAGGACTAACCCATCAACTATCAGCAATAGGATAAATAATACCAGCATCAAGGAGTTTTAATACCTCATTTCTTACCACATCCTTCATCTTTGGAATTAGGCGGCGCTGATGCTCCACAACTGGCTTCGCATCTTTCTCCATATTAATGGCATGCTGACATAAAGTGGGAGAAATCCCTTTTAAATCATCCAGAGTATATCCCATAGCTCCTCGGTGTTTCCTCAATATCTCCAATAATCTTTCTTCTTCCTTTCCTGAAAGTTTAGAACTAATAATAACAGGATATATTTTCTTATCATCAATATAAGCATATTTGAGGTCATCAGGCAAAGGCTTTAATTCAAACACAGGATCTTCCTTAGGCGGCAAAGTGGTACCAAGATCCTCCACAGGTAGATTATGCTTGAGTAACGGCGGTTGACGAAGGAGAATATCGTCAATCTCTTCTCTTTCCTTGCTAAAAACATCACTTTCGTGATCTTCCATGAATTACTGAAAGGCATTATTAGGAGCAAGAGCAATAGAAGCAAGCTGTTCAACTCGAAAATTTTCATTAGGCGTGTCGTTTTCATAAGAAGTCTTAGCAAACTTGGAAAAATTAAACTCATAAGACTCTCCATTAAACTTAGTAAAAAAATTCTCCTTCTTACAATCTATCACGGCGCCACAAGTGTTCAAAAATGGTCTACCAAAAATAATAGGACAAGTTTTACTAGCTTCCTTACCAAGTACTAGAAAATCAGTAGGGTATTTAGTCTTATCACATAGAACTTCCACATCTCGAACAATACCCAGAGGCCACACAGTCTCTCTATTAGCAAGCTGAACAACCACATCAATATCTTCAAGTTCACAAGCGCCAATCTCGTGCATGATTTCTTTGTAAAGCTCTAAAGGAATAGCACTTGCACTGGCACCAATATCACATAAACCCTAATAGCAATGATCTCCAATCCTGACAGAAATAACAGGAACACTTGCTTTCCTGTGCTTTTTAGGATGTGAAAGAATGTTAGAAGCATCATCACAAAAAAGAATATATTCATCCCCTACATCTTTAGTAACAAGATCCTTCAATATAGCTACAGGAGACTTAATAGTAATTTGCTCATCAGGTTCTGCAGCTTTCTTAGTACTTTTATTAGACACACTTACCAAAGTAGAATACTTCTTTACCTTAGCAGGGAAAGGTGTCTTCTCAAAATAAGGTTCAGGCACAATGCTATCAACAGTACAAACTTCAGTAGCTGCAGCAGGAATATGACTAATAGAATCTTTGTAAGGCGCATGATATTTGTTCCAATCTTTCTTTGGAACATCAATATAAGAGGCAAAGGCCTTAAGACAATTAGCAAGTATTTGAGAATCAAGACCATATGCAGCACTAACACCATGAAAGTCATCGGTCTCCATGAAATATTTAATGCATTCATAATCATAGTTTATACCTGACTTCCTACCTTTGTCGTTTTCCCATCCTTCAGCATTTTCTTGTATACGGTCAAGAAGTTTCCACTTAGCATCTTCTTTCATATGAGTAAATGATCCAAAGCAAGAAGCATCCAAATAATCCTTATCAGGAAGAGTAAGCCGCGCATAAAAATTATTAATAACAATATTATTGGGGAGCTCATGAATGGGGCATTTGAGCATTAGTAACTTCAATCTCCCCCATGCTTGGGCAATACTCTCTCCATCATGAGGCCAAAAATTATATATCCGGTTACGGTCTTTATGAATTTCACTTGGAGGATAAAACTTGGAATAAAAGAGAGGCACAATATCCTCCCATGCCATAGATGGACCATCCTGGAGTAGCCGATACCACTCTTCAGCTTTGCCTTTCAATGATAATGAGAATAATTTCTTCTTAACCTGGCTTGGTGAAATACCTGCACATCTGAACAACTCGCATAATTCATATATAAATAATAAGTGATCACCCGGATGGACAGTTCCATCTCCTGAATAGCAGTTATCCATAATACGCCCAAAAATTTTCATAGGTATTTTAAAAGGATCAATTTCAGCAGGCGGTGGCGGCGGTGGTTCCTCCGCATGTGCAGCAGCAGCAGTAGTAGTAGATGTGTTTCCAAATAGGAAACCAAATGGAGAGTTCTCCATAGCAGAGTAAAATAAAAGACAAAATAAAAACAATACTCACAGCGACGGTTACCTTTACCAATTCCACTCTTCAATAGCACTACACTCCCCGGCAACGGCGCCAGAAAATAGTCTTGATGACCCACAAGTATAGGGGGTGTATCGTAGTACTTTCGATAAATAAGAGTGTCGAACCCAACGAGGAGCAGAAGGTGTTGATGAGCGGTTTTGATCAAGGAATCACTATAAATACTAGCAAACAGGTTTTCAGGAATATTTGGTAATACGAGTAAATAAAGTGCGAGTAAATAAAAGACAGTAGTAACAATTGCAGCAAGTGGCCCAATCCTTTATTCAGCAAAGGACAAGCCGGTTGTGTACTTATAATAACCAAACGTTCTCGAGGACACACGGGAGTTTCTGTCAAGAGCTTTCGCTTCATATAGCCAATAGTATTCATTGGTTTGGTAAGTGTTATGGGGGTGAACCTGTGCTAGCGCACTACCCTTACTAGGATAAATACACACTTGTGATTATACCCCTTGCAAGCATCCGCAAATACAAGAAAGTAATTAAGATAAATCTAACCACAGCCTTAAACTCTAGGATCCTACGCTCCCTGGTGCAATGGTTTCCCAATGGAGGTTTAGGTTTCTGTCACTCCAGCAACCCCACAATCGGTAGCCAAATACACAATGCATCTCACTAGGCCCATAAATGGTGAAGTATCATGTAGTCGACGTTCACATGACACCACTAGTGAAATAGCACCACAACAATATCAAACCATTAAATATTTCTCAACAATAATTCACTACTAACATCTTGACTTCTCCCATGTCCTCAAGAACTAAACGAACTACTCACAAGACATCATATGGATCATGATCAGAGGTGAAATAATGGTAAATAACAATCTGAACATAAACCTTAATTCAACGGTTCCACTCAATAGCATCAACTACAAGAGTAATCAACACCGGGAAAGTTTCCCCTATGAATATAACAAGATCCAACTCAAGATGTTACAGCGGGACGGCGTGGTGATGGTGGAGATGAAGGTGCTGGTGATGGAGGTGATGATGATGATGATCCCGATGAAGTCCAGTGCGATGGTGATGACGATGGCGACGATCTCCCCTCTCCGGGAAGAAATTTCCCCGGCAGATTTCTCCCTGCCGGAGAGCTTTCTCTCTCTGGTGTTCTCCGCCCCGCAGAGGCGGTTGTGTCTAACTCTGAGCCCCCCCCTGACTTAGGTTTTCGGGGACGATGATGTACGCGGAGGGGCGAGACCAGAGGTGGGCCAAGGCGGCCCCACGCAGGGCTGGCGCGGCCAGGGGTGGGCCCGCGCCGCCCTGGCGTGTGGAGCCCCCTGGCTCCTCTCGACTCCCCCTTCTGGCTTCCTAAGTCTTCTGGGAAAATATAATTTCTGGGTATTTTCCTGGAATTTTCCTGATTTTCAAAATATGGTCGCTTGATGGTCCTTTTTCCAGCAGAATCCTGACTCCGGCAGCAACTCCTCCGATGATCATCAAACATGTAAAAACAAAGGAAATAACATAAGTAACTTATCTAAATATGAAATATATCAATGAATAACAGTAAATTATGATACAAATTAAATAGTGATGCAAATTGGACGTATCAAGGGGGAGGAGAATCACTTGGCCTTTGAGGATGAACTCTACAAGCGAGTTTGACAAACAGCTTCACATGAACCTTGAGCTCCCACCTCCCATTCCTTCCCCGTCTTCCACCTCCATGGCAATGAGATGAAGCGGAAAGAGGAGGGGGGGAGCTCTGAACTTGACCTCTAGATCTGGAGGCCACACTTCGAGCTTATTCAACACGGGAGCAACAGGGCAGCCCCTTCCCATCTCCATCTCCAACCTCCAAAACACCATGGCAAGGAGCAGCAACAGCACCGCCGACCTCAGGACGCAGCGCGGATGCGTCCGGGGCCTAGATCTCCATGGCATGATGCCATTCTCGAGAGAGGGAAACACTATGAACCCTAAACTCCTAGACTCACACCTTCTATACACAAGACAAAAATCGGCGCCTCGCCTCAGCCTAAGGGATGGCAATTTTACCCATGGGTACGGGTACCCGCGGGTATCGTACCCGCTTGGGCAGGATATGGACACATTTTTTTACCCATGGGTACTACCCATACCCTAGCCATTTAGTCATGGGTAGGGCACGGGTATATCTTTCTACCCCACTACAAGAAAAATAGCCTGTAGAGACATTATTTTTGGTAGCTAGAGACATTATTATTGCCTCTATAGTAGAGTAGAGGCACTTGGTGAGGTGTCACAAAAGTGCCACTACATGCAGTGTCCCTAGGACTAAAAGACATTTTCATAATGTCTATATATATTATAGGACATTTCCTAGAGGCACTTTATATTGTCTATACATCAGTAAGACATTAGTAAAGACATTCATTATGTCACTGTTCAAATAGAAAAATAAATTATAAAAATGTTGGTAGCAATCCTTGAACTCAAGACCTTGAAGTAAAGGTCATACTAACCCAACCACTTAGCCTCATACAACATCTTGATAATACACATTAGAAAATTCTTATTAGACTGTATTACATGCCTAAAAATGCCTCTACAGAATGTAAATAGTGTCTCAAACCATGTCTCTAACTATGATGTAAGGTCACTTTATGAAGTGTCCTAAAAAATGCCTCTACATGATTTATTTTCGCACTTATCTAGTGTCTCATACAATGTTTTTTAACACTCATTTGATAATTATGAGATAAATGTCTCTACTAGTGTCTCTACATTTAAGACACTACCTTGTGTCTATAAAAAGTGTCCCTACTTCAATGAAAGTGTCTCTACATAATTATTTGACAATTTTTTATAGAGGCAAATCATAAGTGTCTCTAGAGAAGTGCCGCTACAAGCAGTTTTTATTGTAGTGCCTGCAGGTATACCCATAGCCTACCCATTTATACTAACTTGGAATGTAGAGTATCCCAATAGCATTGATCGATATTGTTCAAAGGAGCTCGGCGTCCCACACCTCAATTACTCTAGTAATTAAGCATTGGCGATAATTCACATGTCTCCTCAAATTAAGGAGCTTGAAATCTCATGTTCTCTAGCTCCCAAGATACTATCAATGAAACTAAGAAAGGTGAGTAACGTGTATAGTATTTGATCTACCCGTTGGGTATCCAATGGGTATGGGTACCCACCGGATATGGGTATGGGTAGAGCTTTATACCCTTAAACTAGTATAGAGGGCCTGGCCTTAGCCCACATGCGAGGGAAGAGAGGGGAAAGAAATGTGTCGGGTGCCACGACCACAATCATATGTCACGCACATCGATCTCGACTACCATAGGATCTAACCGGCTCTGGTTGAGCTTGTCAGCATCAAATCAAAGATTTGTCAACATGCGCTCTCCCCTCCTCCAAATTCAATAGAGTAGTAGATGCTCAATCCGGCAGAAACGACCACGTCGTCCTTTTCAATAGAGCAGCTCCACTTCCCGGAGCCCGACCGACAGGCAATACACCCATGTCGCCTCGTCTATGCCACGGCGCGGCCGCCACAACTCCGTCGTCGACCCAATATAAATCAACCATTGCGCCCACCAACTAAGCTAAGCTTCCCCTCTCTGGCCGCCAGCTCCGTCTCCGGCGACGATGAGGCACCAGGAGGACCGCGTGCTGCTCCCCACGACCTCCCCGGCCTCCGCTAGCGCGGACGCCGGAGCCTCCACCAAGGCGCGGCTGCGGACGGCTCGGCTGGTGGTACGCGTCCAACATCGGCGTGCTCCTCCTCAACAATTTTCCCTATTGCTTGTTACTCGGGCAAATATAAACATTACTTTTTGAAACTTACTCCGATGGTAATGTAGATTGAACTCTGCATTCATGATTGTTTTTAGATTTTTTATGATACTGTGAGTTTTTTTTTTATGTACCAGGTGCACTATGCCCATAAGCCAAAAGGCTGCGCAATGGAAGTACTCTATGTAAAGTGTGAAATGGATAAAAATAAGGATATACTACTCCTACTTGCTGTATGTATAGTACTATGTATGTGGACGTGTGCAACGTGCTAACTACTAGGAATGATTTTTGCATCGCTCTCATGTTTTGACAAATCGCCCCATCGGCCACTCTCCTCAAGCTGTATAACTAGCTTGTAGTGTGTTCTCTTTTTATCTGATGAATTATTCTATCAACGTGGACGCGCCACACGAAAGGTCTAACTTGTAGTCTAAAAGGGCACTTTATAACTTTCTTAATTATATAAATTTTGGTGAGTGCCAATACGGCGTTGTAATTTTGGAGTATAGTTCTTGGTTCGTTGCTTGCCCGGTATGGCGATGCACTCACTCGCTGATGCATGATTGCTCGATCAGATACGGCACGTACGGTTGGTTTCAGCATATATATCAATCGATCGGTTCGCCCGTCGTGGTCGACGAACTTTGATCGATGTGATGGATCAGACGTGCGTTTAGTCGCTGCAGTTGATGAAGCTAATATGTGACTAGCTCCACTGTTCCACCAAACCGCGTGATCTGCTACCTTTATCGGAATACAACTTAGAACGACATCTGAAGTCCAGATTTTTAGCTTCTTACGAACTCATGTCCAAAGTTTCCATGCATACATATAGTCCGTGGGATTTTACTTTGAGACACAAAGTACAATTTTGGTCTTTGCACCATCAATTGTCCTAGTTTTACAAAAAAAACATGAAAGAAATATTCGGTTGTTTATCTCACAAACGTGCAAGAAAACAAATTCACATATATACAATGTAAAAAGAACCATTGTTAACGAATTGAAAAGCACTCGGCTATGAAATAGCCAAGGGGGATCCAAACAAATTTTGAACCCGGGGTGCAAGTTAAACCAATATAATTTACATTAGACTTTAGACGGGGCATTTCTAGTCCTAGGCTCATCCGAGCTTGTTTTGTGGACCATACATCAGTGTGCCCTTCAGGTTTTTTAGCAGCGATACGAGATGCAGAAATGCAAAGTACAACTAGGTACAACAGTGGCTAGGGTGGGCTAGGTTTTGACACGATGTAAGCGTCGTTCCATGTCATTGTGACAATGAAACAGCTATGTGGCTAGCAGTAAGCTTACTTTGAGCTACACAGTGTATATGGCATTCAACACGCTAGCTCTTAAAGCGGGGAATGCTGCAGCAAAACAATACCCTTGAAAATAGACATATGTTTTGATATACATCCCCATGGTGTGAATCTTTGGATACCTAACTGGTATTGATTTCAGTAGCATCTGAGCTCCCGATCAGTAGTGGATTTGTACTAAACATTTATACTTCTATATATCCTATTTTTATTACATTTACTATATTTAAAATATATTTATATCAAAGTGTAGCCTTTTGCGCTATAAGATACATTAAAAATACACTTATATTGTGCTGAAAGTAACAAAAACTATGTTAGCTTTCTATGTTATAGACATACACTAGAAGCTGACACAATTATATGCCTCCTTGTTTTTTGCAGTTGCATTTTTTGTTATCTTACATTGAAAGACATATTTGTTGAGTATGGCCTAATAAATATCTTACAAGCGGTTTTTAGTGTATCATTACGTGAAAAAATTATAAAAAGTTCTAGAGTATACATTGAACTGTTGGCTTGACTATGTGCTTTTTCTCGTTGTCACTTTGTCTTACATTGTGCTCAGTAGTAATCCGACAAGGATTTACTATTAAAATGTTTACACTTCCAAGCATACTTTTAAAAACCGGAACGATTTGGTGGTCCAACCAGAAAAAACCTAAACCGACATCCTCTCTGGTTTTTTAGAGTCACTCATCCAACTAATTAAAAACCATAAAAACTGCATTAAAATAATGTATTTCGTGAGGATATGATCATAAAACCTAGAACCTTGCTCCAAATAGCCCGCATAAGGCCTAATACCACATCTACTACAATTAGTTTTTGATATATTATGAAAGTAAACACAAAATATATGATTTGATGCTAAATTTTTCTAAACTTAACTTACTTATGTATTAAATTTGAGGGTTTTTATCGCTATTAAACCAGCCGAGCCACGGTTGGACCAGTGAGCTAGTCACCTCACTAGTTCACTCGCCGGTCTGATTTTTCAAACTATGCTTCCAAGACGTTGTAAAAGATGGAAACCAGGAATGACAAGCAAAGTGTCATCCCAAGACCATCAACTTTAACGGTTTTGCTAGAAAATAGGCGCATGATCTCTAGTTAGAGATCAGCTGTTTATTTTTTCATTTACCTTTTTCTCTGGTTTTATGTAGAATATTTTCTGTCATTTCTTTTTCATTGAATTTGTTTTTTTACTTTCTCCTGCTTATCTACAGTGTAATTGTATACATGTTGTAGCTGAGTTTTTTTAGTTACAAGTGGGATAGAAAAAAATAGTACTTATTGTCAGATTGTATGTCGTGATTTATGCTAGAGTGAAAGTTGAAAGTGAGTTATAGCCGAAAGTTTTCAGTTACAAATGGATTACAACTGAGTTTTATCTAGTTTATAAATAGGCTGCAAATGTTTCCTAGTTACAAGTGAATTGCAACTATGATTTACCAGTTGCAAGTGGGTCGCAACTGACTCATTTCTAGTTGCAAGTGGGTCCTAACTGACTCTTTTCTAATTGCAAGTGGGTTGCAACAATTTTTTTCAGTTGCAAGTGGGTTATAACTGAGTTTATTTAGTTTGCAAAGTGGTATGCAATTAAGATTTTCCAGTTATAAATGAATTGCAGTTGCAAGTGGTTCGCAACTGAGTTTTTTTCTAGTTGCAAGTAGATCGCAAGTGAGTTTTTTAGTTGTAAGTATGGTCTTATCTATTTTTGCAAGTGGGTCGCAACTGACTTTTTTTTAGTTGCAAGTGGATTGCAACTGCAATTTAATAGGTGCAAGGAGACCGTAATTTAGTTTTATCTAGTTACAAGTGGGTCACAACTGAGAGTAAACTATTTGTACATAGATTAAAAAACCAAATTCAAAATTTAAAATCGTTCAAATTTTAGAAAAAAACATAAATAAAAATATAAAAGATAAAAAAAGATGATGTCGAGATGAGATGCTCCCCAACTTTAAACAATGGCCTTCACCCGCATCAGCTTCTGTTGCGACCCAACCGATATACGTTCTCCGTAGTAGTCTAATGAGTGTTATGCACATCGATCTCGATTACTATGATCTAACCTGACTTCGGTTGAGCCGGTCAGCATGAAATCAAAGATTTGTCAACACGCGCTCTCCCCTCCTCCTAATTCAATAGTGTAGATGCTCAATCTGGCAGAAACGGCCACGTCGTCCTTTTCAATAGAGCAGCTCCACTTCCCGGAGCCCGACCGGCAGGCACACCACCCCTGTCGTCTATGCCACGGCGCGGCCGCCACGACTCCGTCCACGAGCCAATATAAACCCCGCGTCGCGCTCGAGGAGGCCAAAACAATCATCGCGCCCAACAACCGAGCTTCCCACTCCGGCCGCCGTCACCGTCCGCCCGTCTCCTCCGCCTCCGGTGACGATGAGGCACCAGGAAGACCGCGCGCTGCTCCCCACGACCTCCCCGGCCTCCGCCAGCGCGGACGCCGGAGCCTCCACCAAGGCGCGGCTGCGGACAGCGGGGCTGGTGGCGGCGTGGTACGCGTCCAACATCGGCGTGCTCCTCCTCAACAAGTTCCTCCTCTCCGTCTACGGCTTCCGCTACCCGGTCTTCCTCACCGCCTGCCACATGTCCGCCTGCGCGCTGCTCTCCTCCCTCCTCTCCGCCGCCTCCTCCTCCAGCTCCTCCACGCCGCGGAAGCCCCTCTCGCGGGGGCAGGCGGCCAGGGTGGCCGTGCTGGGCGCCGTCTTCTGCGGCTCCGTCGTCGCCGGCAACGTCTCGCTCCGCTACCTCCCCGTGTCATTCAACCAGGCCGTCGGCGCCACCACGCCCTTCTTCACCGCCCTCATCGCCTACGCCATCGCCGCACGCCGCGAGGCCGGAGCCACCTACGCCGCCCTCGTGCCCGTCGTCGCCGGCGTCGTCATCGCCACAGGGGTAAGACCAACCCCATTGGATTTCCAAACATTATTCTAGCTCCAAGATCAAATCTTGACCGGGTCTCCGACCGAATTCTTGCTTGGCATTCAGGGCGAGCCGAGCTTCCACCTCTTCGGCTTCATCATGTGCGTCGGCGCCACGGCGGGGAGGGCGCTCAAGACCGTGCTGCAGGGCATCCTGCTCTCGTCCGAAGAGTAAGAAATCATTTTGATCCCGCGCCGACTTCACCATGTATATGATGCATTTCATCTGAATGAATGGCCTCGGATTTGATGCACGTGCAGGGAGAAACTCAACTCCATGGACCTGCTCCGGTACATGGCGCCGGTGGCCGTCGTCCTGCTGGTGCCGGCGACGCTGCTCATGGAGCCGGACGCGCTCGGCGCGGCGGCCGCGCTTGCTCGGGAGGATCCCAGCTTCGTCTGGATGCTGCTCCTCAACTCCTCGCTGGCCTACCTGGTAAACCTGACGAACTTCCTCGTCACCAAGCACACCAGCCCGCTCACACTCCAGGTCACCACCGGTTCCTCTGTGTTTTGCCATGTCTGTCGAGCATTCTGCTCTGCTGTGGCAGTTGCTGGGAATACTTCAGGTTACAGATGATGCTCATGCGCCTTGTGCTTTGGTCTTTGCAGGTCCTCGGGAACGCAAAAGGCGCAGTGGCCGTCGTGGTTTCTATCCTGATATTCAGGAACCCGGTGACCGTCATGGGGATGCTGGGCTACGGGGTCACCATCGTCGGCGTTGTGCTTTACGGCGAGGCCAAGAAGAGGAGCAAGTGAGCTCAACCTGGGGTCTCTTGTTTTGGCAACTCGTCTGCTCCAGGAGAATACATGCTGACAGCAACATTCTCGTATACACATGGATCCTTCGCCGGAGCCCTGACATGTCCAATCCAGGTTCCCGCGTAGCCCTGATGGTGGGAGTGGCACGACGAAGACGACTAACTCATGTATTTTTATTCAATTCAATGATATTCATGCTCTAGGTGCGACCTGGATACTGAAATCTCTAGGACTGTAAATTGTTGTGCAGACTGTACTATATGCCTGATTAATAATTCTAATCAGCCTGTTATACTATTCCAATAACATGAGGAACATGCTACGAAAACTTCATTTGGAGCCCGGGCCACATAGCTCTTTATATGGGCTGTTTCACCTGCAAGGAGATCGGTGAAGTCAGTGTTGTAAGAGCATCTCTAATGGCTGCCCTATAAACTCCTGCTGCCCAGTAAACTGTTATATAGGGCACGAAAATGCCAAAACATGTCTCCAGTGGCTGCCCTAAAACCCAAGTGTCCTAAAAATTTATTGGGCAAGCCCCCAAAAAACTCCCCATGTGTCCTATCTTTGGGGCAGACGAGCTGTGTCACAAATCCCTTCCACCACGCGCGTGCCTTTGCCAACCGCTCCCGATTTTTCATGCGTGCCACCCGCTCGCCTCCCTTCGCCATGGAACCGCCGGAAATCAGCCGCCGCCGGCCACCGGAGGCCATGGACGACCTCCCACCTCCCTCCCCCGCCAATTCCTCCATGGTTTCTCCATCTTCCGGCCACCCCCCACACCCGCGAGGCGCCGCCGCAGCTGTGGCAAACCCTATGTCGCCGCCTCAATGTCGGGCGACATTCGCGGCGCCGCGGCCGGTAGTCGCTGCTCCCGCAGCTCCTGCAGTTCCCGCTGCCGCAGCCAAACCAAACCCCAAGGCCAAGAAGAAGCCCGGTGTGAAGCGGCCGGCAGGCGATGCGGGCTGCGGCGGAAAGAAGAAGGCAGTAGCCAAAAAAGCAGCGTGCGGCCAGGAACCCGTCTCCTCCGTAGCAGCAGGCACCTCCGATCGTCCCACAGCCACCGTCGGTCGTCGAGTAGTAGACACCGCCGATCGTCGAGAAGCCCGCTCATAACGTGTTCAAAGAAATCTCCACAAGGTAAATTTGCATATTTTTCAATGTTTGTGTATTACCCTTCATCATATATCATATTGTATCTTCGATGTGATTCATTTATTGCGTATGTAGTGTGAGTAATGACGAGTTCTTGGAGACCATGGATTTTCTATCGCAAGAGTATGGATTGCAAGAGAATACACTTGATGGTGATGATGAGGGTTTTGTTGAGTCATCTTCGGTGCAAGAAGATTTACCCAAGGGGAGATCGGGTAATTATAGTGTGCAAGAAGATCTCTTGCTTATTGTGGCATGGAAGAGGATTGGACTAGACCCGGCCGTAGGCACAGAGCAACCAAAGGATACATATTGGGCAAGAGTGAAGGAATTCTATGATCTTCACAAAGAGGAAGATGCCTATGAAAGAACCGCCACCTCTCTTCGTCATCATTGCCAAACTATCGCCACTGAGTGCCAAAAGTGGTCGACATGCCTTTACAATGTGGAAGTCATGAATCCAAGTGGCACAAAAATGAAAAAGGATAGGGTAAGTGGATTTGTGTAGAATTCCTAGTTTTTCTATTCTACACCATGGCACATATGACTCATGTTCTTTGTTTATTCTTCCATGTAGTTGGAGATGGATCAAAATATGTACAAGGAAAAAAACAAGAAAAATAAGGAAGACAAAGATAAGAAGGGCAAAAGTTTTAATTTGCATCATTGTTGGGCGAAACTTGAGCATGATGAGAAATGGAAGAACCGTGAAAGTGAGCTACCCAACAACAAGAGGAAAAATAAGAGCTCCATTGGAAATGCAACCATTGTTGATTGTGATGGAGCATCTAGTGATGAAGAAAGTCCAACCCCCAACTCCATTGCCAAAACCAAGAGGCCCGATGGAAGGAAGTTTGCCAAGGAAATGATGAAAGGCAAGACTAGTGGAGATGATGACATCCAGAAGTCCTTGGATGTGCTTATGAATGCTCGCAAACAAATGGAAGAAATAAGGGAGGCAATGAAAATCAAGGAAATGGAGGAGCTCAAGGAGACCGCCATACGCAAGGCGGCGGCCGTGGAGAAGCGGGTGGCCATAGAGGAGAGAAGGATGGCAATGGAGGAGAGAAAGATTGCAATGGAGGAATCGGAGAAAACAATTGAGAATGAGCGCAAGCTCATGTTTATGGATACAAGTGGAATGAGTGAGAAACAAAAGCGTTATGTGGAGCTTTGTCGTGATGAGTTGTTGAAGAAGAAGGAACTTGCGTTGGATAGCATGAGAGGCTCCATGGGTCCACTTGGAGCTTTGATGGGAGGCTATATGCCTCCATATGGTGGTGGTGGTTTCATGGTAGGAGGTGGTGGTGGTTTCGTGGGAGGAGGTGTTGGAGGTTCCATGGGAGGAGGTGTTGGTGCTTTCATGGGAGGAGTGACCAACATGGGAGGAGGTCTCGGAGGCATGGGAGGCATGGAAGGAGTGGCAAGCTTTGGTGGAGGTGTTGGAGGCATGGGAGGCATGGAAGGAGTGGCAAGCTTTGGTGGAGGTGTTGGAGGCATGGGAGGCATGGAAGGAGTGGCAAGCTTTGGTGGAGGTGTTGGAGGAATGGGAGGCATTGAAGCAACCAATGGAGGAGTTGGAGGCATGGAAGATGGCAATGAGCACAACAACACCGGTCTTGGCACGGTGCAGACTATGGAAACCAACAACAACATGAGCAACAATGATGCTTGAGTGATATGTTGCACATTTTATTTACATGTTTGAAGAACTTTGCTACCTTTTGTTTGTGTGCGAACTATGTTTACATTTCAAACTATGCTTTCTGGATTTGGCAAACTAGTTGATCTTTCTATCATGATCTTAAAATGGTTACATTTTCCTTCATATATTTATTGTTTTGGAATATTTAGATCAAAATTGTATTGCAAATAGGAAACAAGAGAGGCAGACCCACGACAGCTGCGCCCTATTATAGGGCAGCCGCTGCGGCAGGCGTGCCCCATTATAGGGCAACCAGAAAAATCTACACACAATTTTGTGTCCTAAAACCTTTTAAGGTAGCAGTTTCAAACTTTTGGGGCACTTGAACTATAGGGCAGCCATTAGAGATGCTTTAAGTACTGTAGAATCCATGTATACGATGTTTTTGGCATTAGGAACTTCCAGTGGTGGCACATGTCAAATCGACTGAACATCCATAAATGTACTCTTTGTCTCTTTCCGCTCCCCTGTGTGATGCGCATTGAATGCAAACAGTGCTAAGATTAGCACTATGATTTAGATGCAGATACTTAGAGCATATAATTTCACTACTAGGCGACATATTTTTAGATCATGCATTTTTAAGATCTAACAAACGGAAACCAAATGAGTTGTGCAAACAATTTGATATTCATACTGAGCTGAAAATCCAAGTCTTTGTGCGGTATTGACCTGACAAATTCTACAATTTATACACTCAAGTGGACTTGGACGGGGAGCTAACCAAAAATTAGCAAGATTATGCAACTAATAAGATACAAACCTCCCTTAATTCATCACAACTAATAGAGCAATTTCATTTGTATTAGAAAGATTGAAATGAAAAAATATCCAAAAGTATAGCCAAGCACTAGGTCATCACATTTTCCATCATAATCAACAACGCAATCAAACAATGGTAACGGAAATTAATTTTAAAAAAATGGAGTGCGCTTACATTTTTTAAATCCAAAGATCCGGCACAACTGAAATTTAGAAATACTAAAAACAAATCAAAAAATTTGAATTTGTACCAATTTGGAATTCACACCTATATCTTGTACACCGCCGTCCACCAGCTGATCCATGCCTTCCGCTCGCCGGATGCTTGGATAGGAAGGAGAACGAACTGCCGACATACCCACTAGTCACCGCGCCATCATCGGAATCAAGCTCGGGTGTTGCGGCACCAGTTCTTGGCCACCGACGAAGTAAAGGGCGGTCGCAAGCAGAACATCATCCCACAATCTGGACATGTCAGGGCCTCAGGGCTCAGCTCCACCAAACTATGGGCTATGGCAACATGTGACTTTTCTCCTCTACTAGATCCAGAGAACCGCATCGAACTCCCTGTATTATCCCCGTGCCGGATGTGCCCTGGGTAGCCACCGGCGAATATGGCATGAACGGCGTCGTGGTTGAGAGACAAATAGACAGGGCACAGGGGTGAAAGAAATGAGCAACGAGAGAGAGACAAATGTTTGGGAGCTTGGTCAAGTCTCCTGGGCGTGATTGGTTGCTCGCAGTCCTTTTTGGGCTCCCTGGCGCTGGCGCTGGCAGGCCTGTGTCGCACCAGACAAGCCAAAAACAAACTTGGTCGTTTCGTTTGGTTGTCCACAAGGAAAAATCCAAGGCCCGAGAGAGAAAGTTTAGCGGTTGATTGGTTGGCTGCGCTGGCCCCTTTAGAGTTGAGCTATGTGTGTTTGGTTGTCAACCATTGATGCGCTATGGTAACCTCTTCTTACCAGTGGTGAGGATACCATAGCAATATTTCCGCAAAAAAAGAGAGGATACCATAGCAATAGCAGCAAGGACACGAAGAACACCACAAGAATTCGAAGAACAGTAGCAAGAACACGAAGAACAGCAGCAAGAATAAGGACCAACACGAATAGCACAACTAGATAAGACCAACATTAGTACGAGTCGATAAGAACAACTAGGGTAGTCGTAGTATGAGTTCTAGATAGGACCAGCAGCTAGTACCATGTTCTTAACCCAACCATAGGGTAGCATAACTAACATTAGTAGGCAGAGATCGATCACTCCTCATCCGCCTGAAGCCTCCTCATGCTACGAGGGTGTTCCGGGCACCTGCCAACGACCTCACAGCAGGAGTAGTCAAAGACGACAACCCTGTACTCCATTGCGTTGAGCTTCTTGAAGAAGAGGGGGTAGCCGATCTTGAGGTTGTGGGCGACGGCAAATTCGGGCCAGCCAGCTTCGAGGATGGCCTTGCCGCTCACCTCCTTGACGCTCGTCTCCCACTCGCATCCAGTGGTGGTCTTGATGATCATCTTGCCCGGCACCGTGAAAGTGGCAGCAACTCAGGTGCCATGAGGATCCCAGGCATATAAGTGTTCCTGAAGGCGTCCAGGAGTGGCAGCAATCCGATCCCAGGCGCCATGAGGATCTTGCAGAAGTGCGTTGGGGAGATGCCATCGTGAAAGTGGCCTACTGATGGTGGCTGTTCAATACGCTTCCTGCTAGAACCCTCTTCAGGAGGTACCTCCACAGGCATCCCAAGACGCGGCATCTAGAGAAGTGAGGAAGTGTTAGCATAGCACAAATTAGCGGCATAAATGATCTACAAACACCCATATGGTGAGATTATGAAAACAATGATCTAACTCATATGCCTCATAACTGACCTCTTGCGGCACGAATGATCCTTCTGGACCAAATGCAATGCTCATTGTAGACGAAACGAGCAGTGTATAAGGTCCAAAAAGATCATTCGGCCACAAATATCCGGCCTTGTTTGAATCATTGGCTAATCACAAAGATGACTGAGCAAAAAAAACACATCAAAACAACTTGCCTCAGACAGTGTATGCGTGGTAGACGCCACAATTGATGTTATTCAACCATGTTTGTTGAACAATGACTGATTATTGTTCTACAAACAAGGTTGAATAGAACGAATTGTGGCAAACGTCTGATCGGATCGATGGGATAATCGAGCATTTTAACATATGGCCAAGCACACCATACTTTGGTAAGCAGAGCACATATGTTAAATGCTCGCTACCTCACTTAGGTCTGCGCATAAATGGTGTTCATCATCGGCATGACAGTCTATCAGAACAGATCTAGCATTAAGGGGAATCAATGAGGCGATTACATGCTGCCTAGGTCTGCCCACACATGTTGTTCATCAGCTGCGTACACATTGTGTACATCATCGGCATGTTGAAAGGGGAAAAAACCCGCCACTACCATACTCAGATCGAACCCTAACCCTAGCATATCTGCTATGCATGTCAACTAGCGCGCGTCTATGAACTGTAAGAAGGTAGATTGACTATAGAAGATGGGGATTGAGGGTGATTTGATTACCGACATTGCAGAGAAGCCGGCGGTTGAAATCCGGACGGTGCAGAGATGCTTGCTCCCCATCGGCAAGGAAGCGGCAATGTAGCAGCAAGGAAGCGGGGCCTCCTCCGTCGATGCAGCTCTCTTCCATCACCGGTTTGGGGGAGGAGAGTGAGACGACAGAGAGAGAGTGTGAGATGAGAGAGAGTGTGTGAAAGAGAAGAGGTCGGGTGGTGAGGGGAATTATGGCGCGTGCGTGGAAACAACACGGCGTCTCGCGCTCCTTCACCAGGCATGCAGACAAAGCCTCGCTTTGCGCTCCCCAGACGCTGCCCCGTGGAAACGCTCGAATCGGTGGTATCCACAGGGCCTGTGTGGAGGGTGCTTTCACGCGCGTGTGGACCAAGAAAAAGAGGGAGCCCAGGAATTCAATCAACAGGGTGTTGGCTCCCCAGAGCCTAGTTCGACTTCTTGCGGGCAACCAATCGCGCCCCTAAGTGCGAAGAAGATGGGCCTCATTAATGTGGCACTGTACACTGTCATTTCGATACCTACATCCATACTTTGGCACATCACCTACTCCCTCCAAGCACTATTACTTGTCGCTAATATGAATGTATCTAGACACTAAAATGTGTTTGGATACATACATATTAGGAACAAATAATAGTGGCCGGAGGGAGTAGTATTTTTCCGTATCCTTGCACTGTATTACCTAGTAAATACCTTGCATGTACTCTGAAGAAATGGTGCAAGAAGAAAAAAGCGATTAAACAACAACTTAATACAACTCAGCAACAAATTAATTCCATGAAGATGTAGCCTATTGAAGAACAGGATCATTCCCTCGAGGTCAAGTTAATAGCCCAATATGAAGAAAACATGACAAAACTTAATGAGTTTTATAAGCAAAGAGCTAAAAACATTGGGCTACTTAGGGAGACAGGAACACTTCCTTCTCTCATCATGTTGTCCTCAAGCGTAAGCGGCGAAATCGTATTGTATCCATTAAAGATGCTTGTGGCAATAATCTTTTTGATCCTGAGGATATTGCCCATGAATTTGTTGACTATTTCAAAAATATTTTCCACTCCTTGAGTTCTAATAATGGCAGGCCATTCGTGAATACTTCTCATCCCCAAGATGAACAGGATTTTACAAAATCGATCCCAGCAAACAAGAAGTCTGGGAAATTCTGAAGTCCATGAATGAAGAGAAACGCTTCTACACTTTGGCATAGAGTTGGATTGGATATGATGCACTAATCTAGTTAGAAACTTCTACATCACAAGTAACCTCCCTCCTCGCCTCAATGAAGCGCAAATTGCCCTCATTCCAAAAAAAACTTTGTCATGTTTCCTCGGATTTTAGGCCCATCGGCCTTTGCAATGTTTTTTATAAAATAATTGCAAAATCTTTGGCAAATAGATCGAAGCCGCACCTACCAAAATATATCCATCCCTCTCAACAAGATTTTATTGAAGGTAGACGCATTAGTAACAAAATCATTGTAGCTTAATAAATTGCTCACCCTTCTCTCTTTAATCTTGGGATAACTGTGCCTTCATGCTAAAAATTGATTTAGCCAAAGCATTTGATAGAATTGAATGGAATTTCACTATCTCTGCTCTAGCTCGTAAAGGGTTTCATGGCCATTTCATTAATTTAGTACATGCTTGCATCTCTTGTCCGACTTAATCGGGTATTATTAATGGCCAGTCATTTGCATATTTCAAAAGTAGGACAGGCATAAGGCAAGGTTGTACTTTGTCGCCCTCTCTTTTTGTCCTTGCAGTAAACGAGATTTCCCTAGCGCTACAAGATGCTCTAGGGCCGAATTTCCCTCCTATTCACTCCTTGATGTTTGCAGATGATCTCCTAGTTTGTGGAAAGGCTAGTGTGCAGGAAGCAACCACTATATCCAATATCCTACAGCAATTCTGTCACCATTCAGGACAAGTTCCAAACTGGAACAAATCAGGCATAATATTCAGCACAAAAGTTAATTTGCAGGTCAAACAAGACATCAAGAAAATTTTCCAGGTCCCGGACATCGACAATAGCACCATTCATTTGGGGAATCCTCTCATACTTCCAGCGAAGGATAGATTAGTTGCATACAACTTCATTTATGACAAGTTTGAATAAAAGCTGAATGCATGCAAAGCCAATAGACTTTCACTTGCAGCAAGATTAACCCTTATTAAATCTATCTTTTCATCTATCCCAGTCTACTATATGTCTAATATTCTATTCTCAAAAAAACTCCTTACAAAATTCACAGCTATCATGAGGAATTTCTGGTGGATAGGGGTCAAAGAAGAACCAACTACAAAGACTCTGTGCTTAAGAGCATGGGCAGATATTTGCAGGGAAAAAAGCTTGGAGGACTAGGCGTTATGAACCTTTAGGTCATAAACCAAAGTTTTGAAGAAAATATGCCCTAGAGGAAAAAATAATAAATGGTTTATTTGCATATTTTAAACAACCAAGAGTCCCTAGTAAACCTCTATACTAGCACATTCTCAACTAATGGTCAGTTTCCGGATCATGTGACAAATACATCAATTAGCAATGATGTTCATGCCATTGTGTAAATGACATGATGGACATACCCAATATTATTATGTAACACGATCGTGTCACGATGTTCATGTTGCAATAATAAGAAATGTTGTAACCTAATCCTTAGACCATGAGATCATATTTAATCACTACTTCCGGAGGAAGCTTTGATTGCATCAACCATCAGACCGTAACAGGGTGACTGAAAAGGTGTCTCTTGTGTTTCCAATGGGGTAGGTTGAGGCATATGCATCAAGAGCGGGATTTGTTGATCCGCGTGACGGCTGAGTGAGATTTCATCCAATGTTGCAACATGCGACTAGGTCGCGGGGATGCAATATCACGGGAACGAGTAAATAGCAATGTCGGTAACAAGATTGAACTAGGTATGGAGATACCGATGATCAAGTCTCGAATATTGCAAGTATCGCATAAGCAAAGGGAATAGGACATCAACGTTTACGGTAACAACAAAATTCCTTTGTGGGAATACATAGGGATCATCATGGATATCCAGATCCGATTGATGATCATTTACCGAAGAGAAGTCTCGGTAATGTCTGGAGTATTCTCGAACCATAGGGTAATACCCTTAAGGGTGCGATGACATTAAGATGTTTCTGGTATTGTCAATGTGTTGATAGGAGGAAGTCGAAAAAGTTCCACGGAGATCCGAAAGTTGTTCGGAGGGTTCCGGAAGGAGTTTCGGAGCTACGAGGAAATTAAATAATAAAGTAACTAATATTAATTAATGAATTAATATTAATAAAAAATTATTTAATTAATAAATAAAGGCAGCCCACCTTAATGGGCTTCTCCCGTTGGGAAGCCCATTAGGGCCTAGCCGTCCCCTTATTGGATAAGGGTTTGGGGGTCACCTATGGCTTGAGGCTTGGGCCAAAAAGGGCCCACGGGGTGGCCGGCCAAGGCATCCTTGGCCATGGCACACCAGCCCCCCTTCCTTTAGTCCCACGTTGCTAGTTGGTTGTGATGAGCCTCATCCTCCACCTATATAAAGGGACCCCTAGAGGAGAGTTTGACACAAGTGGATTGAGGGAGTTCCTTATAAGAGCTCTCCTCTCCTCTCCCCACCATGCGCCTCCCCTCTCCTCTCTCTCTCTCTCTCTCTCTCTCTCTCTCTCTCTCTCTCGCTCTCGTGTGGCTCTCCGAAGGGCTGCGTGGGAGTGAGGGCGACTCCATCGTTGCACAACGAAGTCCTGCAGAAATTCTGTATCGGATCCAAACCGATCTACTTTTGCAATCTCGGTTGGGTCCAAGATCCGGGAGGAGTCATCGTGCACCGTATGTGTATGGGTACTACGAGGTGATGCACGTGCGGCACTAAGTCGTTACGCCAGTGTTGTCGCACCGGTGTCACGGCATCGAGATCTTCACGACCTTGAGGTCGGCTACGTCGTCTTCATCGTCAACACTTGTGCGGGAGCGTAATCCTCACGTTCGATCTACAAGGGTATGTCACCGAGTCTCCGTTAATCATTACAGCTTTACTACATAGATAAATCTTGGGCAATGCGGGTTCCGTAGGAGATAATTTTTTTTGTTATTTGCACCGAACCCCAACGAGTTTAATTCTTTCGGCGGCTTGGAGGATAGCGAAAGAACCCCAAAGCCAACTTCCACTCATACTTAAATCGAAGTACCACAGTGACATGACCATTTAGAGGGCCAAGCCAAATATACCAAAGTCAGCCTTATGGACTGCCATTCTCAAAGTACAACCCCTCTTATTCTCAACTTCTGTCTACCAGCTTGTTGATGGTAGCTCCTCTGTTGAGTTCTCCATGGTTCACTGGTCGGAAATTTATTTATGATAATCTCATTATCCAACCAACTTATGCTTATACTGCAGTTGTTAGAGATCTTTGGCTCCCTAATGAAATAACTTGGAATGTCAATTTGGTTAACTCTTTGTTCAATCCTCATACAGCCCATGCGATTCTGCAAACTCCTATAATTCATACTTGATGGGCATGATACTTTGGTTTGGAAGCTAACCCCTGCAAGAGTGCACTCCACCAAAAGTGCCTACAAACATTGCTTGAATAACCTTGTTCTCCCCGTGAATCAACAACCAAAAATTGTCCCACAACAGATTACTTCTCTCCTTACCTAGGTGTGGCACAACAAAACCTTGGCGCCAAGAGTTCAAACTTTTGCATGGAGGTTGCTGCGCAGAGCCCTACCTACAGGTAAGCGTGCGAGTAGGTTTTTAAAACATATTGAACCAGAATGCTCTAGGTGTGGGTGTGTGGAGGATGAAATGCATTTGTTGTTTCTCTGCCCCTTTTCTAAAGCTGCTTGGTTTTGTCACCCTTGGTATGTTAATGTCGAGCATCTTCAATCTCTCATCAATCCGTCCCTGATATGAATATATGATCGAAGGGATGCTTTCTTCAAGACATCCCCATGCAAGCATTACTAACTTGTACACTTCTTTATGGTGCCTCTGGAAGGCAAGAAATGACACTCTCTCGGCAGGAAACAGAGAAGGCCCTCCCAGATTTTTGCTGCAACTAATGCTATTTTGCAGGGATATAAACTAGAGGATACAACTGCCACCACAGATCATCAAATGGAGACCAATGCAGAATCTCACCAGACCATCCCAGAAGAAGCCTTTACACGAGATCCTTTAACATGGGCAGGAATCGCCATATTTACATAGGGCGAATAGCTCAGGGACGACGTTTTACCTCGCTATTCGCTGGAAAACGACGTTTTTCGATACAATAGCTCAGATCCGACATATGGAACGGCCCAAATAACCACGGCCCGATACGGCTCTTTTACTCACTTAAACCGAACGCTGGCCGTTAACGTAGTTGGATTAGGCTGAACGCGGGACCCACCAGACGACCGTTGCTATGCGGGACCCACTGCGCGCCACCTCAGACTGGGACCCAGCACTTATCCAGGTCAGCCTTATCTATTTAGAAAGAAACAGACTCAGCCCCCGCTCCCGTGGCCCCGACATCGCCGTTCCCCTGTTCTTCCTCTGTTCTTCCCCTTCTTCCCCGCGCACCTTGTTCTTCCTCATCTCCGGCAACGGTCCGCGGCGGCGGCGGCGAGGGATGTCCAGCTCCGCTTCTGGCTCCGTGAAGTCCTGGCCGCGTTATGGAGAAGTCCCGATGACTAGATGCCCGGAGTGCCCTCGCCTCGATCCACTGAAGCGGTTGACATGTGTGCGCTCGGCAAGGGGCAACGTCGGCCGGGAATTCGTCAAGTGCGAGAGCAAGCCACGTCAAGGGAAGGATGGGAAGGTAGTATCTGTCCTGATTTGTCTCGATTTGTCTTGATTTTGATTTTGCACTTTGGATTTGGGAATTAGGGTTTGCGTTCCCCTTTTTAGGATTTGGAAGAATGTGGCCATTTTGAGTGGATGGATAAGTACATTCGGGATCGAGGGCTTATAGTTGAAGTGCTGCCCCCAATCCAGGCTCCCATCTCATCTGCTGGGGCATCTGCTGTGGAGGAGGAGATCTCAAACAGAGGCATTGGGCCATTGGAGGTGAATGGGGAGTTGCAGAAATTGAACAAGCTGTTGAGCCAGATTGTGGAATTGAAGAAGCAGTCAAACATGATTGCAGGAGCATTTTATGTGTGCATCATTGCCATATATTTGATGTTTCTATGGCGTTCGAATTAGCCATTTCAATTTAGGAGTTGTGGATTGCTCGAGCTTCCGAAGTAGGATATTGTTTGTAACAGGGCGTGGCCTTTGTAAGATGAACTATGTTATGAATTTGAATTAATTATCTCCGAATGCTTCCAGTCGAAATCGAGAACGTATGAATTCGGTGGAAGACGAACTCGATGAGGTTCAGTTAACACCTCGAACAGTTTCAGTTGGGCGTTTCAGAAAAAACTAAAATCGACCAGTTCATGGGCCGCTTGTTGGGCCTGTTGCTGGGCCAATCAGTGAGTACTGCTTTCATAAATGAGTAAGGAAAAAAAAGGTTCGTGTTGGCAAATAAGACGTGAAGTGTTCACTTTGTGGATGAAAGATTTTGACACGTTATTGTCGGCTAAAACAATATTAGACGTGTTGGAATGTTGTGTAAATGTTATTTTCGACCAAGAAAATGGGTGTTTGGCTCAAATATCGTTTTGTTTGGCTCAAATTTGTTGTGTTTGCTCAAATTTTGATCGTGTTGGCTAAATGAAATATTATTGTGTAGTTTTGGCTAAGAATTTTTTGGCTCAAATTTTGGTTGTGTTGGCTCAATACTTGTTGTATTGGCTTAAACTTTGTTGTGTTGGCTCAAATTTTGTCGGATGAAAAAGAAATGTACTGGTAGGTGTAGTGCTCACAAAAAATGATGTGTCAAGTTACAATAAACGTTTGTACTTAGCTCAAAGTGTAGGATGTGAGTATGTGTCAAGTTTTGGTGATGTGCCCGTACTAAAAGAAATATGTTTTTTCCCATTTATTCTAGTTTGGATTGAAACATTTTTTAGATATTGCCAAAGTAATAAAGTGATATATTTTTATTGATGGTTGTGGAAGATATTGGCAAAGAAATATGTTTTTTTGCCATAGCATTCACTAGACGAATATTTTTTTTGATAAAGACTCAAACATTGCATAGCATAAATAGCATACATAGGGCATAGCATTCCATAGGGCGGGCATAGCATTACATAGGACATAACCGAACACTACATAAGGCATAGAGTACCTGACTCGACGAATAACGACTCGATCGATGACATAGATTAAACTAAAAACATGTAGTAAGCTACTGAAGATGCAACATGCAACATGAAATTGGCTAGCCGTGCCCTACCCCTTCACTCCTCGAGCTCTTCAAGATGCAACCTGAAATCTAGGGCTCGAGCTGCAGATCCCCTTCACTCCTCGTCGTCGTCGGGGAAGATGTAGGGGAGGCAGTGCATGTGGTTGGCGGTTGGGAAGATGCAGTCCCACTGGGTGAAGATGTTGCACATGGTGAAGCAGATGAACTCACAGCCGCACCAAAAGGCTTTGCCGAGGAGATGGTAGGCGTCGTAGGGGTTGGTGAAGGTGACCTGGATCCCGCTGCCTCCCATACGGACCTCCTGGAGGTAGAACATGGGCGGGGTTCCCGCGGGAAGGTGCGCGAAGCAGGACCTGAGGAAGAACTTGGCGAAATCGGCAGGCCCCCTCCACCTAGAGATGGCCCAGCACCTCAAGGTGTTCTCCACCATCCTGCCCGGTGGATAGCGCAGCTCCTCGCTGATGGCAGGACGGCGGAAGGTAGGACCAGTGAACTGCATGGTGGATGGTGGAGGGTTACGGCGGTAGAGGGGCGGGCTTTGGAGAGGAGAATGGGATGCAGGGGTGGAGATGGAGATGGGGGTGCCCGTGCTTTTTATAGCGGTGTCGGCGTAGTGAAGCACGCGTAGGTACTTCAATGTGAGGACGCGAACGGACGGCGTAGTGAAGCACTTCAATGTGACGGCGGCGACGGACTAGCTTCTACCACGCCAAAAGTCAGAGCTCTGAAATAGCCATCGGGCTACGTTGGGAGCGGCGTGGGCTTCGGCGGCCGTGCTTTTGTGTCCTTCCCGTTCGTTTTATGTATCCCGTGAACGCACGCGCATCTGTGCATATAATGGCTTAGCTGCGACGTCTGCATGCGGTGCCTGCTTTTGCTCTGCATCGAGCGTCGCTGCGCGTGTGCATGCATGGGGGAGGGCGGTCATAGCTGGTGAGCGCCGTCGCATGCATGCGTACCAGCCAACGGTCCGACGAGTGCACGGGGTACCAGCCAACGAGGCAGCTTAGCCAGCTCTCCCACGGATCGGTTCCCAGCCAGTGAGGTCACCTTCTAGAAGATGAGATCGGACGGCCAGCGTTTAGCCACGTAGCACAGATGAACGGGCGCCGTTGCAAACGAAAGGATCCCACGGATCGGTTCCCAGTCAGTGAGCTCACCTTCTAGAAGAACAGATCGCACGGACCGGGTTGCGCCACGCTGTTAGAGGAACGGTCGAGGTTGGTCAACAGGGTTAGCGCGTTTTGAAATGTAGTCAACGTTATATTTCAAAATTTGAAATCTTCAGTAGCTTCATATTTTAGTGAGGAACAAGGATCCGGGCTTAGTTATTCATTTCACTTTGCCAAAAATGTTTAAACGTTGGTCAAATGTTAGGTTTGACCAAATTCAAAATAATCATAACAAATTCAAAAAAAATCCAAAAAATGAAAAACTTGCGCGCATAGTCTTATTATGTCATATACTAACGATTACAGTTGATAGATGAGGTATAGATATATTGAAACGCAAATTTGATGTATCTAAGGTGATATCTCGAACTCTGTCGTACGAAGTCAAGGGTGAAGAGGAGTGGTTATGGGTTTGTAACATGAAAATTTCAAAAACCTCCCCAAAGCTTCATTTTGATGTGACTAAGAAGGATCCAGGCTTAGTTTTTCATTTTTATGTTTTAAATGTGTTTAAATGTTGGTCAAACCGAGGGTTTGACCAAAATACAAATATGCACAAAAAAATCAAACAAAATTCAAAAAATAAAAAACCGGTGCACATAGTCTTCTTATATCATATACTAACGGTTTAAGTGGATAAACAAGGTCTAAGTATATTGGAACAAAAAATGCATGTATATAATGTGATATCGCAATATATCGTATGAAGTCAAGTGTGAAGAGACCTAGGGTTCAACTATAGTTTTATGAAATGACTCCATATTGGTCAAGGGCACTATATTAGTGCACTAGATGTTAACCCTAGAGTTTGAGGTCATTTGGAGAAGGTCGAAAAAATGGTTGGATTAGAAATGGGGCTGTTTGGGCTACCTTTGGGGCTCCTTTTTAGCTCATTTTGGAGAACCAATTGCATGTTGGAGATGTTTACCCTACCAAAAGGGTTAGGATTGTTCACAAAATGAGCATAGCAACAGAGAAATGACTTGGACGTCACGGTTAAGCCAAAATCCGATCAAAATATTTCAAATATTTAGAGAAATTCATAATTTGGTTGAAATTTGGAGAAATTCAAAATTTGGGAACAAAGAGCGAACTTATAGTAAACATAGTGCATTCATGTTTACAATTATTACACCAGTTTCATGCCTCGAAATACAAATATTACACATGTTTACAATTATTACATAAGTTTCATACAAGAATTCACTTTGCACTCGATTTTCTCATCTTCTTACCACTTGATTGTGCCGGCACACCACACAAAACCCTCATGCTCTTCCTTTTCTTTGCGTCAGTAGCACTAGGACGCCGCACATGACGACCTAGAGCTAATTCTTGATCTTGTTTAGTTGACACCGCAACAGATGGCAGATTCAGTTCAGTTAGCATGACAGATTCAGTTTCAGTTTGCACTACATCATCCAAAATGGATTCAGTTTGCACCACTTCATCCAAAATGGATTCAGTTTGCACCACTTCATCCAAAATGGATTCAGTTTGCACCACTTCATCCAAAATGGATTCAGTTTGCACAGCATCATCCAAAATGGATTCAGTTTGCACCTGAACATCCATAACTGAATCTGATGGCACAACAGCATCCACAACTGAATCTGTTTGCACCACAATATCCTGCACACGTCTCTGTCTTCTATGACCATTTTGTCTCGGCCTTTTTGTAGGCCAGCAGTTATCAACAACAAGGGGTTCAAAAACAGAGGGCTCACTTGCACTCTTTGTTCTGAAATAATAAAGCAAAGTATTTTTGTTCAAACAGAGTTGCAGAATTTAAATAAAGGATCAAAATCTTGCACTTACTTTGGCTCCGGTTCTGGAGTGTATCGGCATTTGCGAGATCCAGCTCGATGACCAAGTTCTTCACACAACTTGCATCTATTTTTGTTCCCTTTTTGAGGCCGTTTTGGTTTCTCATCTTTTTTCCCCCTCTTACTACTCCTACCTTTCTCAAACCAGGCCTTGAATCTGCTAACTCTAGGCCTTCCAGCCTTTCTTTTGGCAAGGGGGGGACACATAGAGAATTCAAAATCCACTTCAGGCCACTGAGACTGATCTGTAAGTGCTGGTATGGGAGTTGCATAGGCAGCCTTGAATCTTGCTACTGAATAATATTCATGCAGATAAGGGTGCATGTTTACCTTTGGTTTGGAAGCTAAGAAGAGTATGGCATGCTCACATGGTTTTCCAGTGTGTTGCCACTCCAGACAAGTGCATTCATGCATTTCAGTGTTAACCACATGCCTCCTTCCAGTCTTGGTATCTCTCACTTCAGCTCCCCACAATGAAGATTTCTCAACTGCCAAGTGTGTAAGATTTCTGCTCCTGTTAACCACTTGTTGTACCACTGCTGGAAGCTTATCCCCTTGCAAAGCATCACCTATTATTCTCCTCAATTCCCACAACCTCATGATCATGATCCTGATTTGGTCAACCATGTCATGCACAGGCAAGTCTTTCAAATCCTTCACCTTGTTGTTAAAACTTTCTGCCAGATTGTTGTTGATATGATCACACTTAATGGCAGTGTTAAACCCAGACCTATACCACAAAAGGGAATGGTATGCTTTCAGCCAGTGCTCAAAGTCAGGATCTGATGCAATAACCTTGGCAAGGTGATAAGCATGTGTCTGCTTAGAGTAAGATCTTGCAGCTGGCCACAGTCTCCCAAAATCTTCTCCTCTATGTTTCTTGATCACATTCATCCACATATGGCCAAAGCACTCCCTCTGTTCAGCATGTGGAAATACAGTCTTGACTGCATTTTCTAGCCCTTTGCAAGCATCTGTGTGTATAGACAAAGGAGAAACTGGCCCAATGCATCTTTTCTACTGCATCATGAACCATGTCCATGAAGCCTCTGTCTCTGATTGAAACATGCCAATAGCAACTGGAAACATCCAGTTGTGTCCATCTAGAGCATTGCATGCTGCTAATTGGCCATTCCACTTCCCAGTCAAAAAAGATGAGTCTATACTCAAATATGGCCTACACCCAGCTTTGAAGCCATCAATGCAAGGCTTGAAAGCCATAAAAAATTTGGAGAAAAATACCTTGCCATCAGGTGCAACCTCAGTATCAATTTCTACAACACTGCCAGGTGATCTCTTCTCCACCTCTGCCTTGAAACTATACAGCATCCTGAAGGTATTTGCCCAATCACCATATAATTCTTTCATTGCCTTCTGTTTTGCCTTCCACACTGTGGTATAATTCAGCTTAATAGGGTACTACTTTTCCATGTCTATTTTCAGTTTCTTTGCAGTAGTGTTTGGTGTTTTGGCTAAAATTGGAGTGATCTTTTGTGCAACCCAGGCCTGTGAGGTCATGGTTGATACATTCTGTGAACTAGTAATACAAGTATGTTGATTTGGGATTTGATTAACCCTGACTGTACTTCCATCAGGTTGGCGTCTAGCAGAAATATACCACTTGCAAGGCTTGGCACCCCCATCATAGCCTCTGCACTTTGCATAAAATTTCTTTGTATCTGTCCACAGAGTCTTGGTGTCAAACTCCCTTTTCACTGCATATGTCTTGAAACACATCCTAAACTCAGCCATGGTTGGAAAAAACTTTCCTACTTCTATTACAGGGTTGTCTCTGTCATATACATTTACCATCTCATCACCATTTTCATCATCTACATCATCAGCAGCTTCCTTCATCAACTCTGGATCCACATCTTCAGAACCAGCAGCCTCATCCCTCTCCTGCTCCTTCTCCTTGTCCTTCTCCTTGTCCTTCTCCTTGTCCTTATCATGTACTGGAATTCCAAAAAAATTTGCCATCTCTGTGTCAGCTATTGGTGCAATGACCAAGTTAGTACGCTCTTGCAGATCTACTAAATTCCAGTCCACAACAGCCACATTTGCAGTACCATCACAGCTTTCTTGTGCGTCATCAGCTAACACTGTCACTTCGGTTACAATGGGCATTATCTGTCTACTTGCAGCCCAGTCATCATCTGCAATCTGCATAGCCAACTTTGATGGCACATATCCTACAACTGAATCAGATTTCAGTTCAACCAGCTCGGCAAGAAATGTAGCACGTTTGCTTGTCCAGCCGTCTTGCCGATCGATTTCATCAACAAGCGCTTCGCCATCCTCCATTCTCACATACTCACCCTTCCATTCTTCGAACCGTAGCAATGACACTTCTTGCTCTGGACCCCAAGCTACACTCTCTCCTAGTTTCTCCACAATATTCCTCACCGCTTTCTCTTCTTGGTTCACTAGTTCTTGTGGATCGATCTCTGCAAATTCAACCTCCCAACTAACTACTCTGTCGTGCTCTATAGTCCTCAAGCTACCATCAGCTAGCTTCGCCTTAGATAGAAAAAATTTGACTGATATTTCGAAGCTACGCCGGTCACCTCCCCTGTTTCGACAATGGTGCGAAAATGGGACGAATTGGAAGCGAACGAGCTCTAATCGACAGAAACATCAGCACGAGAGTGATGAAATACCTCGAGTTTGACTCTGCCGCCTCCATCTATTTTAGGGCGACACTCACTCTGCTCGGTTGCTGCCGCCGCTCGCCCGCCAAAATCTTGCTGCAAATCATGGGCGATTCGATCAGATTCGGGGCTGAATTCGGACGGGAATGCGATTGGGTTTCGATTTCACTCACCACAGACGCCACAGAGCACGAATGCGCCGCCCAGGAGTACGACAGCTCCGCCGCCGGCGAGGGATCTGAGGGGCGCACTGTCGAGCTCGGACAGGGTCGGTCTGCTCGGTCGGTCGGTCGGGCAGGCTAGTTTGACTCAGCCGGGACGATGTGTGTGGGTCCCACCGCCACTTAACCTGCCCTAATACCGTTTCGTCGACGACGGTGTGCCCTGGCTATTTTGGTGTCCAATGCCGTCGTATCCTAGCTATTTCTGTAAAATATGTCGCACCACAGCGAATAGCGAGGTAAAACGTCGTCCCTGAGCTATTCGCCCATTTACATATGTGGCCTAGAAACAGGATGGGGACTCCCAGCCAAGTCCAGCTAGAATTGGCATCATCATCCAGTTGGACCAAAATCAACACTTCAAGCATCTCAAAAAAAAATCAACACTTCAGGCAGCTTCATATCTCAGCTTGTCCCCTCCGGCTTCTTCGGCGTTACATGCCTAAGCATTTGCTCTTCTTCTTGCCACAATGTTGGCTAAAGCTCTACAGTTACAGGAACCATACTTTTTCACCGACTCATCTGTCCTAGCTAAGGCAGCGGCAGCTTCAAGCATTTTCACAGCTCCAGGACACTGGGTGGTCAAACCGCAGATTGCAGCCATTAAAGCCAACCCACGTTTCCAGGCTTCCAGGATTTTTCATACCCACAGGAGTGCAAATTACAAAGCGCACCACCAGGATAGACTAGCAAAACAAATTCAGAGCAGATCACTAGCTATCAGGTGTCTATGTTCAGACCTAGAACATTGTCCTGGCAAGAATGCACCTTTCACGCTCCTCTCTGTTAAATGTTCTTAAGTTAATACAATCTGTGTGTTCAAAAAAAAGTATTACCTGGTAAATGATTTGGCCCAGAACTAGAGGCCGTACTTCAGGGCCAAGATACCAGGCTACCTGTAGCCCGGCCTCCAATACACCATGCTCAAACATGCTATGCATGTAATACTATTCAAGACAACATCAGCGACTCTCTGCAGTACCAGAGTAGAAACACTATTACCAGCAGTAACAGAGATGAACAATCAGTAATCATATACTCTTTACTCGCTAATCTGCTACTGGCATACTAGAGTTAAGGCCCCGTTTGGAAGCTCCGTTATTTTGAAGTATTTTCGTAATACTTCAGTTTTTAAAAATAATAAAGTATGGAATACTTCAACGCGTTTGGTACTAAGGAATACTGTGGTTTTGAAAACCGAAGTATCGCTAAAACTACAGTTTTTTTGACGTATAAGATACTTTACCCCCGACCTCTTTTTTCCTAAACGGAGAAACGCGCTCTCTTCGTGCGCCTCGGAAAACGGATCTGCTCGTCCCGTCGTCTTCGCCTGCGGCGCCCGCCGCGATGTCTTCTAATTCAGCCATGGAAAAAGCTAGTTCATCATCTGGAAAAGAAGGTCCGTTCTGCTCTATTCTTGTGGAGATCTATGGCATGATATTTTTTTCAACTTGATCGCACCATTGATGACATCTAAGGCATCGTATTCTTGCTGAGATCCCCCCCGATTCCCACATAGACTGACAACATAGATCAGCTTTTGGCGCTCGGCAACATCTGTGTACGGTCTGGCGTCTTCTTGGCATGGTTGCATGCGTGAATCCAGCCCAAATTCAGTGTAGATCTATTGCTAACCTATCTTTCCTAGTTTTATGGATGCAATCAGCTATCGATGTCATGAGCCTAGCCTACCAGGAAACATGCACCTACCGTTCCTAGTTTTAGCCATGCAATCAGCTGTGTCTATGATGCCTCATATTCATCTATGCCTAACCGATTGTCCTACTATACATATTGGACTTTCATATGTTGAATTTTATGATGAATAATTTTAATACCATTTACTACAGAAAAAAAGAACAGAGCAACATGGAACGAAGGTCAGACAGCTTTTCTAGTGTTTATGATGAAAGAGTATTCAGATGCGGGAAAATTTCGTGGCCAAAATGGGTGGACCAAGGAAGGATGGACCGCTATGACAAACCGCTTAAATTCCAAGCCCCCTGGAGCTAGCTTTACTAAGAAGCAGGTGAAAGATAGAGAACAAAGGCTCAAGCAGGATCACAATGTGGTTAAGTCAATTTTAGAGAAGAGTGGATTTGGTTGGGATCCTGATAAGGGAGTGCCAACAGCTCCAGATGAAAAATGGGATGAGCTATCCAAAGAGCAGAGGAAGTGGAGATACAAAGCATTCCCGCACTATGATGTTTTATATGAAATTTATGAAGGTTTGTTCTCGCAATAATGCTAAATTAAATAATGTGGTTTCTTATGATGTTACTAACAATGTATTTCCTTTCTACTCAGGTAAAATAGCATCAGGGAAGCATTGCAAAAGGACAACTGATAGTATTGGCGAGAGGTATAACAAGCCTCACTATCCAGAACATGGAAGCTATACAGATGACATTCTAAGGGATACTAGCTTGGATTCACCTGAACCAACACTATCTGCTCCAGGATCTTCCATGCCTGAATTTGACTGGAACCAGAATATATATGGGGATGATGTTGATATATCATACGGTGGATTTACAGAACCTCAAGGAAGTAATGTACATCAGTTTTCAGCTGACCAGACTTGTGTGGAATCACCTCGAAAGAAGAGACTTCGAAACTCAAAAGGATCTGATGGAGGAAGTGAGAAAACTAAAGCTAAAAGAGGCAAGGGCGTTGTGCTGGAAAACCTTGTTTCTGTTAGGGAAGAAGAACTCAAGACTTACAAAGAAATGAAGACAAAGCAAATTGATAGCTACAAAGATATCAAGATGGCACAAATGGAAAGGAACGATCCCAAAAATGACCCCTATGGCATGCCCAATTGCATTCAAAAACTGAAAACGTTGGGACTCACACCAAGTGACCAATATAAGATGATCAACCATCTCACAGCTGATATGCTTAACCGCCAAACGTTCATGGAAGTGGAGGCTGATGTTCTTGATATTATTATTAAAGGAGTGCTGCAACCGCAGGTCTGAAGGTTACCTAAGTATGAATTAGGGAAGTTCTTCAATAATGGTACTTTTGCTAGTTATTAATCAATTTGCTTCTGTACAACGCACTATTTTGTACTCCAAAGTAGTAGTATTTATTTTATTCATGCAACTTCTGAATTACAAAAAATATCATGGATAACAGAAGAATTCTACAGAAAACAATATGAAAACAAATGAAAATCATGCGGAATTTCTTGTGTTCTGTCTAAGATAGTCTTGGTAGTCTTCCCACATTGCATTAGCTATTTCTTCCCTTTTTGTGTTACCGAGTGCTCGCCGCACATTGAGAGAATGCACATCGCTTGTATACTGCTTATCTCCACTAGGGACATCAATTATTCTGGTTGGATCGATATCTGATTCAAATTCATCGAGCCAATGTTCGCCACCCTCATTATTGCAAATAAAATTATGAAGAGCACAACATGCTATTGCAATTTCTGCTTGTGAGTCGATGGGGTATTGTGTAGCACACTTAAGTATTGGGAAACGCTTCTTGAGAGTACCAATGATACGCTCAATATGATTACGGAGTTGTGCATGCCTCAAATTAAATAGCTCTTGAGGGTTTTGTGGCCGCTGACGGCTTCTTCCTTGCTCTTGCAAATGGTACCTCACATTGCGATAAGGCGCGATGAAGTTAGGTGTGTTTGCATAACCAGCATCTACCAAATAAAATTTTCCTTCAGGGACATAGAAGTTGTTTTGAAGTGCATCTTGTAGCACTCGAGCATCAGAAGCCGATCCTTCCCATCCGGCGCTGACATGAACAAAATGATTTTCAAAATCACATGCAACCATGACATTTTGTGACAATGTTCCTTTTCTATTACGGTAAGGATCTTGCTCATTTGGAGATATGCTAATCGAAATGTGTGTCCCATCTATTGCTCCAATGCAATCCTAGAGAGAGAAAAATCATGTGATGAGAAATTTGTGGTAGATACATTTATATTTAACTACTAACATTAAAAGGGCTACAAGAAGAATAATACCTTAAAATATGGCATGAATTTGGGGTTGCTTGCAACTTTGAAAGGAACATTAATTGGAGGTAACCTTATTACACTTGCTGACAATATCATGAGTGCGTTCAACACAATATGGAAATAGCGGCTTATGGTCTCACCGCTGTGCTGAAATCGTCCTTGAAGTGTACGGTTGCTTGCATTCTTAGAAACAGCATAAAGAAATATGGCAACCTGCTCTTCTACAGAGACAAAATCTGTATCTCTTAAACAACATCTATCTCGAAGACACTCCACCAAATTATGAAAGATATGTTTTTCCATCCGAAAATCTCGTTTACATCTCAACTCATGACCCTCTAGAACTTCCTTCACGTATAGATCGCCCGTAAGAATGGAAGTATGAATACGTGTGCGGTTGACTGAGCTTTCTTCACTAGCATATAAAGATTCGATGATGGCCAATTCATCTTCTTCTCTTCGTTTGCGCATCAGAAAGTGTCCCCACATTATTGAAAATAAACCTGGTGCATATAATATCTATCGTATAAATTTTTTCTAACACGTTCATTGGTGATTTACAGTGTAAAAAGAACTATCATTTACAAAGCACTAACCGGGCTGATCCAATATAAAACAATTGAAATTTAACACAAATATACAAGTACGTATGTAGCTAGCTTCAACATGCATGGCATGATCGATACATGAGGCAAAAGGAGTCGGGCAAGACATGTACCTGCTCCCGCCGGCAGCAGCGCGCCGGCTCCGAGCGAGGGCCGAATTACTACGATGGCGACTTTACTTGGGACTTGCAGTGGGACTTGCAGTGGCAGTGGAGGTAAGATTTGGTAAAGCATGATTTATATATAGGTGAGTTATTAGTTGCAGCTGAAGCATTCAACGAGTGAGCAACTCACACCCCAACCATGCATGCAACAGCCATGCACACACCTATCGGTCAAAAGGGATCATACATGCAACGTAACAATCGGTCAAAGATACGGCAAAACAGCATTTCCCAAACGCCTTTGCAGTTTTTGCCAAAACTGAGAAATACTATGGTATCAAGAAACTGCAGTATTCTTTGCACATGCTCTAAAATACTTCAGTTTTAGGATACTTCAGTTTTAGAAATACTTTGTTGCCAAACTAGGCCTAAGTGTTTGCAGAACAGAATATCACAGTTTTTAACCATGTCCTGGGACATTTTACACTCGTAGCACTTTTTGAACAACTAAATAAATAAACAAAAGAAAATGCAGGACAGCCTTTTGTACTAACTTCAGCTGTAGTTATCTTCTGAATAACAAGGATGTAATCAGAAACAACCAGCAGCATACGATGCGGAACTCGGATCATCAATCAAGACACCTAGTCGGTGCCATCCCCGAGAGAAATGGAGGACAACTTCTGCGCCAACAGAGTCAACGGAGTTGCCTCACCGTTAGCGGCTCCAAGAGAAATGGAGGAAAGCTTCTGGGTCAAGAGTGTTACTGGAGTCATCTCCCCTATAGCCTGCACATTTGGATGTGAAGCCAAGATGGTTCCCTTTGCTGGAGTCATATCCACTTCAGCCTGGATATTGTCATGCGAAGCCAAACTGTTCTTCTTTAATGGACTCGGAGCACCATTAAGCTGGATGTTCTGATGCAGGGCTGGAATATTTTCTTTTGCAGTATCCGCAGCAGCAAACACCGGGCGGTCTATCAATTCCGATGGTTCTACGTCCATTTCTGAGACTCCAAGAGGCCATGAAGGTGGGCAGGCCTGGGGCATGCTATCCTCTGCAATGTCCCCAGCCATCAACGTACCAGTCTCAAGCAAGTGCTCTTCATGCTCTGACACCTGAGTTTCTGCAATCCTGAGAGGTAGTAAAGGCAACGCCTCAGTTTGAGAAGCTGCATGATCTGTCACCTTTGATGCTTCAGTTTGTGCAACACGGAGAGGTAGTGAAGGCAACGGGTCAGTATGATAAGCTTCATGCTCTGTCACCTTTGATGATTCTACATCAGTTTGGCGTGCCTGGGGCATGCTATCCTCTGCAATGTCCCCAGCCATCAATGTACCAGTCTCAAGCACTGCAATGTCCCCAGCCATCAATGTACCAGTCTCAAGCATGTGCTCTTCATGCTCTGACACCTTTGATGGATCTACTTCAGTTTCTGCAACCCTGACAGGCAGTAAAGGCAACGCCTCAGTTGAAGCTATATGCTCTGTCACCTTTGATGCTTCAGTTTGTGCAACACTGAGAGGCAGTGAAGGCGACGGCTCAGTATGATAAGCTTCATGCTCTGTCACCTTTGATGATTCTACATCAGTTTCTGCAACCGTGAGAGGCAGTGAGGTCAATCCCTTAATTTGAGAAGCTCCGTGCTCTACCTCCTTTGATGGTTTCACTTCAATTTGTGTAACTCTTAGAGGCAGTGAAGGCGACGCCTTAGTTTGAGAAAATGCTGCTGCCATAGATTTCAGTTCTTGTTGATCAATGGTGGAAAATTCAAAGGTCGCCTTTGGAGTAGAAGAAATCCGAGGGTTTGGTGTGGCCAATGGTGAAAACAGGCCCTTCGTGGATTGCAAATGCACCCGAGCAGCTTTTTGTTCAACAGATTTCTCCTGAAGACATACAGAACAAGAGTGTTATTAGAACAAATAAAGATGGCATCATTACGAAGAAGAAAATATACTCCACTTACAGCATCAAAATATCCAATCTTGGGTGTAGGCCTTCGTAGTCCAGATGGCTTAAAGCCGTTTCCTTGGGTGGATGTCTCAATATTAGATTTCCGATTATCACACGGTGTTCCTTCTGTAACAGTAAGGGGCCTTGGTTTTGTGGTTGGAGGGTGGTCATTGCTCTTTCTGGTGGAAGGGGACAGTGAAGATGACCTAGTACTAAAGCTCTCAGATGTTTGGCTCACTCTCCCAATAGTGGATGCTGTTGAAACCCCAGAAATCACAGAACTCATACTGTCCACTGAGCTACTAGGTGAAATGGTTGGTGATGGACCCTCAATGTTACTCCTAGTTGGAATCTTATTTCTTGATCCTCTTGCTGGTTCAACATTGCTGACATCAGATCTCGATGATGAACGAATAGGGATCCTCTTAGCAGTTCTGGTCTTGCCAATTAGAGTCGGTGGTTTGGTTTTCGCACCTGGCATAGTACCTACGGGAGTACTGTGCAAGGAAGGACTGGCTGTTGATGACAAAGCGCCCGATTTTGTGGTGGAACTTGTCTTTGTCCCTCCACCAGGCCGAGATGGCACGCCAACTGAAGTGTTAACAGATTTACCAACTGCCTGCCTATTGACTACACCTCCTGCAAAAGGAGAAAAGGATGTATTAAATTGCTATCTGTAAATTATGGCAGAACAAATTTACATATGATGATTTACGTACCAGTGCTACTTCTTTTGTCTGAAACCCCAGAAGTGGCAGCTGTGTTAGCTGGTGCTCCCATTGTAGCTACTCGTGGCAGAGCCCTAGGAGGTCTTGAGGATGGTTTTGCTTCTGCAGCTCTTGGTACGCCCTTCTCAAGCACGAAAAAAATGAACAAGACATTAAGTTAAGGGTATTACACAGTGCCAACTCCAACTAAAATAAGCACTTAGCAAAAAAAAACTCTGAAAAATTACAAATTAGCTACTGAAGCTGCTAAGATCAAGATATATGCAGTTCCTTCGATGACAGTGTTTCATTGAACAAGTAACCCTAGTTATAGGGATCTAGATTACATGTTAAGTCGCATTATGATATTTCAGCTACTGCAAAGAGTGGTATGGCTCTTAAACAACAGATTCATAAGGAAAATTACAGAATCGTAATAACTAAAGCTATAGCATCCCGGTGTATGTAGACACTAAACCTCAGGTTAGGGGGTGAACAGCTTAACTACGGAAAATATCATGACTCGGAAATTGCTAGCCCTGAACATACCCCTCTTGTAACTGTAGGCTCTTTCAAAGTGACTTGGGGCCTTTGCTTGGTACCAACACAACCGTTGTTTGTTGAACCAGGAGGCCTTATCTGCAGCGACGTTAACATTATTGATTAGCAATGATCACACATTGCAGAAAACTGGCTTTAATCGCAGAGGAATTGTGTCAGCATACCTTGCTCTGAGTCTGAGGAATCCGATCAACACCGTTTCTCGCTGAAAAGTAGCAACCAAACAATCTCACATCAGTAATTTAAAAAATAGCAGCAGACAATGCTCACTGAAGCTACAGTACAAGAAATTGACATGTTGCTTCAACTGCTTGAGACATCTTACTTGTGACAGGAGGCGCCTTTGCTGCGGCCTTGGGGTTTCTGGAGCTAGCAGCAGGAACACCTGGAGCTTTATCAGGCTTGCCAAGCGTCCTCTGAACGGAAGCACGGACGTTGTCAAACAGCTCGGAATCGAGGCTCTCCAGCAGAAAGCTTTCACTCTCCATAGTCGAGGTTGTGGACTCCGACGACCTCCTCATTTCCTCGACGATTCCAGGCAGCAGCCTGGAACCCTGAGCCTTGCGGAAAGTGCTGTTTACAATGCCCAGTTCCTCGGTGTCCAGAACACCTGCTCAGGTAGACCAGGAAATGGTGTGAGATGCTATCATTTGGCATCAGGATGCACAGGGTCTGATACAGCAGAAGACAATTAAAGAGCTGGAAGGGAAATGTTCAGAACTGCTATCCATGGTTTACTGTAAGAAGCGTCAGTTTCAGAACAGGAAGGGAAATGTTATCAGTTGGCATTGGGATGCACAGGGTCTGCTACGACAAAAGACTTTTACAGAGCTGCAAAGGGAAAATGTTAAGAACTGCTGTCCACGTAAAATGCACAGGGTTACCGTAACAAGCGTCAGTTTCAGAACAGGAACGGGAAATGCTAAGAACTGCTACTTATGTAAAATGCACGGAGTTGATGTAACAAGCGTCAGTTTCAGAACAGGAAGGGAAATGTTAGGCTTGCTAGGTATCCAGGGCATTACGCATGATTCTATGTCAATACCAACACGCAGCTATTACGGAACACAGAGATTTCGCTAGTGTGTGTGGAGACAGTGCGCAAACCTTCGCCGGTGAAGAAGGCGCTGTCCCAGGCCAGGCTCTTGCGGAGGTTGACGCCGCCCTTGGGCTTGCTCTTCTTAGGGGACTCCGTCCGCTCGGGGACCTGCTCCGTCGCGCCGGTCGGATCCAGAGCCTTCACAGCCGCCGCCGCCGCCGCCTGAGAAGCGCCGACGGGCTGCCCCAAATCGGCGCCCACCGCCGATGTCCCTGCGAAAAATGAAAATCGCGGCACGCGCCGGTCAGATCGCAGGTGCAAACCGACGCCCGAACCCCCGTCGATCGAAATGGATGGAAGGGCGCGCTCACCTGGACCTGGCGCGGCGCGGGGCGGCGGATCGGGGTGCTGGGGCGGCGAGGCGAGGTCGAAGAGGAAGTCGTCCTCGGCGGAGACGTCGATGAGCGAGAGCGCCTCCATGGGGGGCCCGGCCCGCGGCGTCGGCGGAGGCGTCTGAGGCGGGGGACCGAAACCCTAGATCGCCGCGGATGAGGAGGAGGCGAGCAGGTGGGGAGAGAGACGTTGGGGGAGAGATGAGATGGGCGGCGGCGGAGGAGAGTGGTTTGGGGATAAAAAAAAGTCGGGAGGGGTGTAAACGTGTAACGCGTCCGGCCGTCCCGGGTGTGGCTGGCGGGTGGGCCCAGGCGTGGGTTTAGGCATCCGATTTTGCTTTGGTTGATCAGATGAGCGGGATGGTTTGAATTTCAGATGGGGAACGAGCTGTTTTCTACTAGTACTAGAATGCGCCTGAGCTGGAGTGTCTTGTATTGAACGGCTGATTTTCATGCTTAGGGCATCCACAATGTTGCTATAGCTAAACCTAATATAAGATATAATTTAGCATTGGAGTGAAATATAGCAAGAGCTCTACAATGTTGCTATAGCTAAATATCGGTATCATGGGCCCCAAAATCAGGTAAAAAGGGGTCTTCTCTCTCCCAAACAGTTGAAATCTGAGAGCTCCACCGTTGCTAATATGAGAGATATGTAACACCCCAACTTTTCTAACTATGTTTAGGTAGTGTTTAGTGAGCCAAAAATGAGGGCCAACAAAAACTTTTTGCAACTAGATAAATAAAATAGAGTTTCGTGTATGTTTGATTGTATTATTGTACAGATCTTGTTTGCAAGAGTGTTGTTTGATGGATAAGTTGGTGGACCAACTCAATCTTGTGTTCTTGTGTTCTTGTGATCAGGCCATCTTTTGTGCTACAAGCCTTTCTAAACTATCTTGGCACTCCTTTATTTTCAAAATGTTTTATGTTCCAAAAATAGGAGCCAAGACTCATTTCAAAACAAGGTCTTTACCAAAACTAGTATTTTAAAAAAAAACTACAGGGACATAGTGTTGTGATTCCCCTATTTTATAAAACTACTATTTTATAAACCTTCGGAAAATGGTTTCCAAACATCTTTGAGAGAATTATATAAAGGAGATGTTTATGTCTCCACTATATCTTGGACACCCCTGCAAAATATTTACTTCTTCATCCAAAAATCTTTTCAAAAACCTCAAAGACATGGTCCTCATGAAGTACTGCTCGGACCATTACTCTTATGATCATTGTTGCATATGTTTGACTGTATTTGACTATATTTTGACTTCTTCGTGTGTGTATGAATGCTTTTCTTAGAGAATTACTTTTAGTTCTTATCATTGCTCATAAAACCTAATTAATGCTTGATAGTATCTATGTGAAGCCCATAGGAATCAAAGAGGCAAGTTAAAATGCCAAATCATCCAAATTCAAAACTTGGCCCTATCTTCACTTTTATTAATAGATTCAATCTTCAGAGACTTCTATTAATTTCATACCTTCTATCCATGACAATGTACCCTCTTAGATTCCATCCTTGTCATTTGTTCTTCCATTCTCTCCATTACCACTTGGTCAATAGAGGCCATCTTCTAATTGTTTCAGACTTGTTTCTGAGGCTAATCAAATCACTGACCGTTTAACTATTATCAGATGCACTTTTGCTCACACTTTTAATTTTTGAAATAAATTGTCCATAGACCATTCTATGCCCTATTTCTCTTCGTCTTGACATACTCTAACCATCCATTCCCTCACAAGAACATTTGGAACCTTGCCCAAATTAAGGTGAGCTAGTTTTGAACCCTAATAAAAAAACATCAACTATTGGTCTCCTATTCGCCTCAACCAAATTTTTGGTTTGGTTCAAACCTTTGGCATTGTTCCTAGACCTCAACTAGCATCCATCTCATTCCATCTTTGACTTCTATCTAATTAGTCTTGGTTATCCCTTTATCTACTTTCTAAGAATTTAGTTTCCCCTCCGAAACCATTCCCATATTCAACCCCTTATTTTCCTTCCCCCATTACTAAATCTTGAATTATTCAAGATCCGCTTAATAGAAGGATTGGTTGGCCGAAAGATACTATCTTTATAATTTTGAGTTTCTATTCCATAGAATTCAAAGTCTTAGGTTCCAAATAAACCCTTTGCTATCTATTTCTTATCATCTTATCCTCGTTACATTTTTTTAAAAAAAAAATTGTTGATCAAGACCATGCCATTTGGCCTAACCTTCCCTGTTTCTCTATACTTCACTCTTTATTTTTCTAAATCATACCAACCCCACTACCTCTCCATCGACTCATAAAATACATTTGAGTTTAAATTCAAACCAAGGCATGCATGCACTTCTCTCCTCTTTTAAAAATTGACCATAGGAGTGAGACATTGAGCACCAGCACGCCCCTCTCACATCTGCAACCTGATGCCAGCTACAGTGCTACCTTTGTCTCACTTGGTTGGAAGGCATGGTGGCACCGTATATGAATTTTTTTTGCCCTCCCTCTTTCACTCCACTCTCTCTCCCCTAGCTCCGACCCCCAACCAGCGACTAGAGAAACCTCCAGCTAGGCACCACGATCCCACCGAGCAGAGACCCGACTCGCATACCTTTCCCTCCCTCTCTTTTTCTCCCTCGCCGCCGGACGGACACCCGGGTCGCACTACCGACAGGAGACCACCCTAGGGCCTGTAGCCTCGCCATAGCACGTGCCTACACCTCTCTTCTGCACCCACGCCACGCCATAGACTTAGCCTGCCTTCCCGCCGCCTTGTCACGTCAGGCCGGACCGTGCCCAGGACGCCGAGAGCACCCCAGAGCGGGCACCGCGTTCCGAGCCGTGCACACCCGAACCAACATCAAACCCTGCACGTACATACACGGCATCGAGCCCCTGTAAGTACGCCACCCTTTCCCAGTCCCGTCATCCATCGATGCGTCGAAGGCAAGCCCGAACCCGTACGCACCCAAACTGAACCTTCTCGTTTTCCGACCGAGCCAGAGAGTTACCGACTCCACCAACCCCACCACTGGGCTTAGTCCACAACGCCGTTCTCAGAACGCCGCTGCCCCAGCCAATCGCGTCCGATGGAACCCTCCATGCTCCGAGCTCACCACGAGGGTATAAAATCCAACGGAGCGGCCAGAGCCTTCGAGACGAAGCCATTCTTCCCTCTATCCACTAAAATCACTCACCCAAGGAATAAGAACACCCCCCCCCTAGCCTCCCCCTGCTGTGGAACACCAATCTTGTGGAAGTGGTCCTATACCAAAATATCTTCTGTAGAATTACATCTAATTAATCTTGTATAATGAGTAATTTTACTTATAAAATCCAAATCTGGAGTTACAGAACTTAGAATTTTGTGAATCCAATTTTGTTGGAACCCTTGTTTTTATATCTTGCATGAGGCTCTGGTTTGAACCCAATCTGAGGTGTGGACTAGGTACAGAAGTGTTTACATGACAATAGCTTGTTTGCCTTTAGAAATTTATTTATCAAGATTTATATTAGAAAATGAGTTGGAACCAATTTTCAGTGATCATGCACTGCATTAGATTGCTCATCTTAAGTTTGCAGAATTTATTGACTTACTGCTAATTTATGGGAGTTTTATTTCCAAAACAACCACAATTTTCACTAGAAAAAGCATAGAAAAAGTTTTATAAATTAGAATGAGATGAATCCACTTTTGTTGGATTCAGAAAAATCACATATTTCTGTTGGTATGCTATTTGTATGGTTTGGTTGCATATAACTCCCTGAGTGTAGTAAATGGCTTATTAGGGTTGTTATTTGCTAAATTCACCATTTAACCCTGGAAATTGATAATTGGGTGAAACCACTTGGAGTAGCTTAGTACTGTGTTATGATACCTGCTTATGCTTGTGAATGTGTGTTTTGCTTGCTGTAGTGAGGTGTGTGAATTATTTGTGCTTGTGTGCTTATTGTGTTAATTTGTTATCGGCGCTAGATTCGAACGACGCCGGGTTTTCTGAAGAAGGGGAGGTATTTGAATATCAAGAGGAAGACCAGGGACAAGCTAACCAAGGCAAGCCATCTACTTGATGCATATCTGAATCCTATTACTACACTATGCATTGCTTACTCCTGCTCTCTTATTTATGCATTGTTTCCTATATTGCTATTGATATCTAGATAGCATTAGTTGGTGACTTAGCTCCACAAGTCAACTTGATATCATCCTTTGAGATGACACCCCTTGTGACCTATTCTACACCCCTCATAGTAGAGACTTGGTGGCTAGCATCAATGTCTTTGGAAAACTTGTAGTGGAGCCAAAACTCTAGGAAATTGGGTTTACTCTTGGGAAGCATTTCGAAAATGGTTTCGAAAACCTTGGAGTAGTTGCTACTTCATTGAGATGTTTTAAAATGGTTTTATAAACAAGGAGTGGACAATGGGAGATGAAGGAGTTGGACAATGGGAGATGAAGGAGTTGGTGGACTTTCTGAAAAAGGGCATTGTGTATAAGTGTTCGCCAAACCAATTACTCCCGTGCAACCACATTACCTGGTATGGGACGGGCTTAGCTTGAAGTTTATTTGCTTTAGTGCGGGGAGCCTCACAACTATATAAGGGTCTGCAGGACCCCGGAATCCGGGTTGACGCTAAACGAAGGTCAACACATATCACGGCATATCCCGAGCCGCCGGAAGACACTTGGGTTCTCCCGCCGTGGCGCCGGAGTTACGCTCTGGAGGAGGTACTACCGGGACGTGCCGGGGAGGTAAACTCCACAGGGTAGGCACCCGTACTAAGGTAGATAGATGGAGGGCTTCGATCGATTATCCGAACCCCGCATACTTGTGTATGACGGTCCGTGGTGGTATCCCGGCGGATTTATCGAATGGTGTGGGTAAAGTGTACAACCTCTGCAGAGTGTAATCTATTCGAATAGCCGCGTCCTCGGTCATGGACGGTTGGAATGGCCATACTTAACCTGTGTCGAGTTTTGGTTTTATAAAAATGTTTTCGAGAAAATGGAGAAGGGTGCCGGACAAAGTACTCGGAGGGTACTGCCGTGGCACGGTTATGGTTCGGGGTACTTGCAGGGTACTACCGAAGGAATGGAAGTGGTCATGTGTGATTGACCGAAATTAATAAGGATGGTGGTCATGTTTGATTGACCGTTGGCTTTTCTCTTGAAAAGGAGTTTCCCCCTTTCCTAGAGCTTTTGCAAAGGCTTCTCTTGTAAGTATCTTCTTTAGTAAGGATATAGAGATGTCGTATGACATGCTATATCGACACGAGAATCTTTCTACAAATCTTCTTTAATAAGGATATAGAAATGTCGTAGGACATGCTATATCGACAAGAGAAACATTCTAGTATCGAGCTGCCTTCAACCAAGCCAACCTTGCTATAGCCCAAATAGCATGTGTTTATCTTCTCCTAGATGGTTTGCGAGTACAATTCCAAAATGTACTCACGGCTTTGTCCCTGGCTATTAACTTGGCTAGATTATGGAAAAGACTACTCAGAAGGTGACGATGGCTACGACAACGCCGGTGCGAACTAGGAACGTCTCCCAGTCAGTTGCCTGTAGGGTAGTAGGCATGGCTTGAGTCATCAACGCTGCTTGGTATCCGCTGCTTAGTTATAGACTTGCCCTGCGTGGCAATATCATGCTTGGTCATGTGACCAATTGTAAGTATACTATTCGATATTGTAAAGGATGATGTAATTCTGTTATCAACTCAGATATGTGGATTCACGACACACTGATCATGGGATCGTGAATTGAATGCATATCGGGCATTCCGGATGGGTAATCCGGGGTCCCCACAGTATAGAAATATAAGATATGTATAATTGAGTTGTTTTGTCTACTTGAATCTTGTGGAGAGAAAATTATTTGTAAGTGTTGTGCAAAATCAATGAGCTCTAACATAACTGAATTTTTTGTGAGAATTTTCCACTCTGAAACTCCTATGGGGTTAGTTTATGAGGGATATGATCTCGTTAATCAAATGGCGTCGGCATGAAAAAATCAAGAGGGTGTCAATCCTAGCAAAAATCCATTAAAGGTTTGGTTGTATAAAGATATAGACTGGAAATTCAAAACTACTCACCACTGTCTAAATGGTAGATAGTTGAGTGGCAATCAAGGAGGTAGTGGCAACTTGCGGAAAGGCCAGTCAACCCAATCCCCTAGCAATATTAGTGGGACAAGGCGGATCTTAGATAATTGCGACTAGGGTTTTCCCTGTGCCGCCCCTATGATTGACACAAGTCTAGTACCATAATGACGGTGTGCCTTTTCTAGGAGAGAATTTCACTTCATGGCCTCTCCACACCAACTAAGAATTTAAATAAAACTATGGGGTTATTAAAATTAAACAAGAAAATATATGAATAAGGTATCTCGTACACTTTGAACATGTCTCAATTATCTTATCTTACTAAGACATCATTTCTTAGCTAAGAGGAGGCAAGTTTTTTTCTATTTATATCTCTTCCAACTCAGTAATCTGCTAAGGTTAGACCATGTTTACATGTCATAAAGAGCAAACATGGTGCACATGCACTAGGGTCGACCGGTCGAGTTTTCATTTTAGCTAGCATTAGATCAATCCGGTGCTTATAGGTCAAAGTAACTTATTTACAATTTTTATTACCTTTAAAGTTTCTTGCAACGTTAGTGATGATTATTTAAAGATCGATTGTATTTTTGCAACAACAAAAAACATGTGCACTAGGTTTTAGTGTGCACCCTTGTTACATGGACCTGGGCGGATATCCCGCCCATAGCGTGCAGCATTGTTGCATGCTCGCGAAGGCGCGCGGGCGATGGGCCGACCCAATAGTAGGACGGTTTTTCCTTGGTTCGTTGTTGTTTTTTTTTCACAGATTTTCTAGATGGTTTTTTATGTTTTTTGGTTTTCTGCTTGCTTTCTAGTTTCAAATTTTGTTCACATTCAAAAATTGTTTGAATATAAAAAATTGAAATTTGAAAATTGTACAAATTTAAAAAATGAAATTTGAGAATTTTACAAATTCAAAATATATTCAAATTCGAAATTTGTTCAAAGTAAATATTTGTTCAAATTCAAAAAAAATCAAATTTTAAATATTTTATTTTGCCAAATTATCCAAATTTGAAAATTGTTCATTTATGCAAATTGTTCATTTATTTATTTGTTTAAAATTTAAAGAATGACCCAAATATATAAAAAGGAAAAATAACTTTATCCATTCTTGGACTACATTTTTTAGCCGCCCATAACCAAAAACGTGCGAGTGTGCAGCCGTAGCGGCTATGGGGGAGAGGCAATGCAAAAAGGCGGCAGGCTAAAGCCAGCAGGCCGAGGGGCGACCAGCGTCGAAACCCCGTCGTCGCGAGCCACGCGGGTGATAGACCGGTACGAGGGCAACAGGAACTCAAAGTGACCCCAAGGCGGCATGGGGGAGAGGGAAGGACGTGAGCACAGGTAGCTGCGCCGCACCCATCGAGTCCAGGGCATGTCGCACGCAGACATGAGCATGCGCACCACTTTGAGGAGCAAGCAGGTGTTCTAGAGGACAAAGTCCACCACACCGAGCCCCCCTTCACTGGTGGAAAAAGGGCCATTAATCCCGGTCTGTAACGGCCTTTATTCCCGGTTTCCAAACCGGGACTAGCAAAGCGCGATTAAAGACCCTCACCCTTTAGTCCCGGTTGCAAACGAACCGGGACTAATGGCCGTCCACGTGGGCACGGCTGGGAGCGCCGTCTCGGGGACCTTTAGTCCCGGTTCGTAATGAGAACCGGGACTAAAGTGTTCTCTTTTTGTTTTTGTTTTTATTGCTGTTTCAGATTATAGGTTTAGGGTTTATGCTTAATTAGGGTTCATTTTAATTTCAAACGAGTTTCCGTACCTATATTTTTCAAACATCTTAAATCTGCACGTTACACGTTGGTGCATGCATATATAATATTATACGATGTCTCGCGACTGTATATACTACAATTTGAAACAAGTGTATGTGCAACTATTTTTCAAACAAGTTTCAAAACAAACTAAGTTACATGGAGAGATCACTAAATTACAGATAGCGTTCTTCGTCCTCCACATAGTGTTCTCCTTTCTCATCGAGGACCTCCCTCATGATGAATCCTGCCAGCTCCTCTTGAATTGCTTTTAGGCGCTGGGTTGGTACGAGCTTCTGCCGCATCACATACAACTTTAAGAAGATCGATATGGATATATATAAGTTGAATGAAACTCAACACAATTGATTATAATAAAAGAAAACTGTGAATATTATTTACGTACATCAAAGTCCGTGGTACGTGCTCTCCGCTCACTGGTGTACCACCGGATGAACTCGCACACGTAGAATCCACAGAGATTGGTCCCCGGTGGTTGCTGCAAACCCTTTATCTTTTTAAAAGTTAGCCGTTCTTTGAATTCACCTATTACTGACCTTCTGAAACGTGTCCAAACGCTACAGGGCAAAGAAAATGAGCAAATGAGTTATTAAATACTTGATATCAGGAAATTAATGAAAGGAGCTGATATATATAGTCGGGTAATGATTGAAATTACTTTTGCAGCATTTCTTTCATGTCGCTAAACAGGACGTCGGGCTTATCCAATGAGTCCAAGATATGAACAGTTGATGTGTCCAATTGAATCTTTAGCAGAATCCAGTGGTAACTGCAGACACGCATGCATAACTCATCAATTACACTTAACATCTAGTAAGCAAAAAAGAATGTCTAGAAGATAGAAACACTCACTTGAAGTTGTATGGAAATAGAATTTCTCTTTTAAGATTTTGCTTGACAAAAAATCTGAAGAGGTCCTTCTCCACGTCTCTGGGGTGATCTTTTAACATCCTTTCATTAATGATATATGGGTCAATGAACCCAACATCATAGATTCCAATTTTTTTGCATTCAAACATCTTAAATCTGCATAATAGCATACAAAAATCATATAGTTAATTAAGATATATAGGCAATGAACGAGCTTAGCTAGATACTTGAATATAAATCACTTACAGACAATAGCAACTGATGGTAGACTTGTCGAGATCGCGCTGATTGAATATGTGAAACAATTCATCCATTGCAATATGTACCATGTATCTTTTGAAGTAATGCTCCTCTCTAACGTCCAAGAGGATAAAACGTTTGAAGTCCTTTTTTTGTATATGCACCTTGTACCAGCCGAGCAGATTTCGCATATGTGTTGATAGACCGCGTTCCTCCTCAGGCTTGATCAGAGGCCCCCCCCCATTACATATTGCTCTACTACCTCTCCCAGTGGCGCTTCTTCAAGGCCTAACATAACTAGAAGAGGCACATTCAAGAGGTCTGCGTTCTCTTTTGCCTTCGTTACAGTTAAACCCAATAGTTGTGCAGCTGCTACTACTCTGGGGTCCAATAACAATCGGTCCTCTTCCAAATCGGCTCTGAAGGACGTATCGATATCGGGAGGCCGACTATGAGCGGGGCGACCGATTGATTCTTCTGTTCTCCAAGCTGGGGAATTTGTTTCCCGCTTCTTTTTGCCTTGGCCAAGTCACTTTGCCTTTCAATTTCGCGTTTATAGTCTGATGGCAGATTCATCTTATATTGGGGCTCTGCAGTAAGCATACCATAAGCCCAGTCCTTTTGTTTCTCCGTGTATGTCGGCTTGGGCTCAGGCACTTTCGGTGCAAAAAATGCCTTCACTTCGGCGCGTACTATCGCCTCGTTTTCCTCGGGAGTCCGGTCATAAGCTCTCTTGGGAAGAGGCTTTAGCGATGGCTCTGGTATCTTCGTGGTCTTATGTACTACCTTATCAGTAGTACTAACCGTAGCGGACCTGCTCCGCTTTTTCCCCGTCTGAGTAGTATTGGGGGGCAGCTTCGCCTGACGCGCTGGAGGTGCACTGGGGGACGGCGTTGGCTGACGCGCAGGAGGTGCACTGGGGGACGGCGTTGGCTGACGCGCGGGAGGTGCACTAGGGGGCGGCGTCGGCTGACGCGTCGCCCGAGGTGGACTCAGGGGTGGCGTCGGCTGACGCGGCACTGGAGGTGGACTCGGGGGTGGCGTCTGCTGACGCGGCGCCCGAGGTGGACTCGGGGGTGGCGTCTGCTGCCGAGGTGGACTCGAGGGCGGCGTAGGTGGACGACGTTCACCGGGGGAGGGTGGACTTGGATTCCTCGGAGTCGGTGGCCTTGGCGCTGAGCCTGGAAACTTGATGTATTTCTTTTGCCATAAAATGATTTGGCGCTTGACATCTCCAAGTCTCCGATCCCCTTCAGGTGTAGAAAAATCAAGCTCTAGGTCCTCGAACGAGCTGACTATGTCAAGCACTGAGACACGAGCATAGCCAGCCGGTATCGGGTTCCCATGGTGGAGTGCTTCAGGTAGACAAGGTAAAGCGTCGCCGCTCGCCACCTTGATGGTCATGTTCTTCATTGGCTGATGTAGCTCACAATTTGTCATCTCCCTAACATCATCCACGGGGTAGCGAGACCCCGGTGCTTCATGCTCATCAGTTGGGACCTCCGTGGAAGCCACGCTGCTTCTCCGTTGACTATTAAGATCCAATGCTGGATCTTCCTGCAGCCGAGATCCGCCTCCCTGGCTAAGTTGATGTATCATACTCTTCATGTCGGCTAATTCACGTTCTACCTTGCCGATCCGATCTGCTTCCCGATCCTTCTTTCTCTTACGGCTTTTGTAACTGTACGGATCTTCGTGCTGAGAAAACCCTTCCTTCCATGGAACACCGGCGCCTTTGCCTCTTGTTCGTCCGGTGTGTTCTGGATTCCCGAGGGCGTGTGTCAGCTCGTCGTTCTCTCGGTCGACACGGATCAATCCCGCTTGAGCATCCTCCATTGCCTTAATAAGTTTTACTGTGGGAGTAAAGGTCTGTTTCCGATGAACACACTCCCCTGTTGCCGGGTCTAACGATCCTCCATGTCCGTACCACCAGTGCTTGGCCCTTTCGGGCCATCCCTCTGTACCTGGAGTGATTCCTTTATTCCTCAATTCATTCTCCATAGATTCCCACTTGGGCACTGCTCTCACGTAGCCGCCTGGCCCCAAAACATGGTGATGTTCCTTCTTTTCAGCATTTTTCTTATTTTTTCCGACATTTCCTTGGCTCTCTCAGATGCCTTGAATGCCACAAATTCAGGCCACTGTTGTCTCAACTTCTCGTATGCTCCTTCGAACACTGGAGTTTTATTTTTTGCGATATACTTCGCGTATAACATTTTCTTGAAGCCCCGGAATGCTTCAGCCATCTTCTTGAGAGCGAACTGTTTAACTTTCCTTCTCCTTTCACGTCCACCCGGAATTTCATTTCCATCCTCATCCTTCTTGGAGTACTCCAGAGGTAGAATGAAATTTTCCATGAGCTTCCTCCAAAGGTCTTTCTTGGATCTTTTGTTCACAAAAGTAGCTCCAAGACGTGCCTTCTTTGGCTCGTGCCATTCTTGAACCGTGATCGGGATCATGTCCCTAACAATCACTCCGCATTGATTTATAAATTTTGTTGCGTGTTGTGTTGGCTCCAACGGTTTGCCATCTGGAGATACTACATCGATGGTCAGCTTCTGATTCGCACTCAACTTTTGGCTCGGACCTCGTTTAGAATACGATTTGCTCGATCCGGAGGGCTGAAAAAAGAAAAAGTCGTTAATACAAATATGCATATTCCCTTCGTATCACCAAAAGCTAAATCTATATACCTCGCCATCGGCGTTTGTTTGCAATTGTCGTTCGGCATCGGTGTTTGTTTGCCCTTCGTCGTCAAACATTTCTATCTCCATTCCGTCACCGGAAGGGTTAAGAAATGATGAAACATCATCTTCAATTTCAGCTTCTCCGGCACCTTCTCGGCCGACTCCTTCTCGGCCGGCTACTCTGGGGTCTTCTCGATCGGCACCTTCTTGAGGCACATATACATTCTCACGTATCATGCCAAATAAGAATTCTTCGGGGTGGCGTGGGTCATTTTCACCGTCCATGTCTCTTCTAAAGACAGGTAAAACAAGTTAGTAACACATATTTGAGCAATAACCAAAAAAAAAGGGGGCGTTGGCCGAGCGCCGACGCGGTGGGGGGAAGACCCCCTCACCGCGTCGGCGCCCGACCAACGCCCCCTTTTAGTACACATATTTGAGCAATAACCAAAAAAAAAGGGGGCGTTGGCCGAGCGCCGACGCGGTGGGGGGAAGACCCCCTCACCGCGTCGGCGCCCGACCAACGCCCCCTTTTAGTACACATATTTGAGCAATAACCAAAAAAAAGGGGGCGTTGGCCGAGCGCCGACGCGGTGGGGGGAAGACCCCCTCACCGCGTCGGCGCCCGACCAACGCCCCCTTTTAGTACACATATTTGAGCAATAACCAAAAAAAAGGGGGCGTTGGCCGAGCGCCGACGCGGTGGGGGGAAGACCCCCTCACCGCGTCGGCGCCCGACCAACGCCCCCTTTTAGTACACATATTTGAGCAATAACCAAAAAAAAGGGGGCGTTGGCCGAGCGCCGACGCGGTGGGGGGAAGACCCCCTCACCGCGTCGGCGCCCGGCCAACGCCCCCTTTTAGTACACATAAATCTAACATTTCAAATATTCTAACAATTCTAACCTAAAATACTAAATAACAATTCTAACAATTCTAACCTAAAATTCTATCTAAATTCTAACCTAAAATGCTAACCTAATATTCTAACTAAAACGCTAACCTAAAATTTCAAACTAAATTCTAACAGAAAATACAAAGGGGGCGGCGGCGGCGGCCGGTGATCTCCTCACCTTATTACCGAGGGGCTCGGGGACGGCGTGGGCTCGGCCGGGGACGGCGGCGCGGCTCGGGGACGGCGGTGCGGCCTAGGAGGCGTCGGGGACGGCGGCCGGCGCGGCGGGAGGCCGTCGGGGACGTTGATCTGGAAGGCGTCGGGGACGGCGGCGCGGCGCTCGGGGAGGCCACGGGGATGGCGGTGCGGCCTAGGAGGCGTCGGGGACGGCGCGCGGCGCGGCGGGAGGCGTACGTCGGGGACGTACTGGAAGGCGTCGGGGACGGCGGGGCGGCTCGGGGAGGCCACGGGGACGGCGGCGCGGCTCGGGGAGGCCACGGGGACGGCGGCGCGGCTCGGGGAGGCCTCGGGGACGGTGGCGACGGCGAGTTTTTGGCCAACCGCAACAATCGGCAGCGTGTTTTGCGTCGGGGGCCTCCGTCGACTGGATCGAAAATTCGCTAAGTGTGAGTGGGGAAGAAGGAGAGGCGGGGCGCTGGCTTTTATACCCCCAGCCTTTAGTCCCGGTTGGTAGCTCCAACCGGGACTAAAGGGGGGTCTTTAGTCCCGGCTGAAACCACTAACCGGGACGAAAGGGTCTTTAATCCCGGTTGGTGGATTCAACCGGGACTAAAGAATTTTCGGTGGTTCGCGCCTGATTTCCAGACCTTTAGTCCCGGTTGGTGGAACCAACCGGGACTAAAGGTATAATAAATGCGCGCCAAGGCCTTATATTTTTTCAGATTTCATTTGAATATGAAATTTGAATTTCAATTTGAATAACTTCTATATATTTTAGAATCTGACAAAACTTTGAATATGAAAAGTGTTTGAAATTTAATAACTAATTCAAAACTATTTTGTATTTTCAAAATCAATTAATCTAACTATTTAAACAATTAACTATTTTGCCATTTTCAATTAAAACTATATTGATTAATATTCTTTTTGAATATTTTAGAATCTGACAAAACTTTGAATATGAAAAGTGTTTGAAATTGAATAACTAATTCAAAACTATTTTCTATTTTCAAAATCAATTAATCTAACTATTTAAACAATTAACTATTTTGCCATTTCCAATTAAAACTATATTGATTAATATTCTTTTTGAATATTTTAGAATCTGACAAAACTTTGAATATGAAAAGTGTTTGAAATTGAATAACTAATTCAAAACTATTTTCTATTTTCAAAATCAATTATTCTAACTATTCAAACAATTAACTATTTTGCCATTTTCAATTAAAACACAACCGAGGCGGAGCTTCCGAAGCTGGAGTCTTTCACGGGCTTGCAGGGAAATTTTTCCGAGGCGGAGCTTCCGAAGATGCCGTAGGGCATGAGCACCAACGACATCTTCGAGAAACTCCGCCACGGGAGATTCCCAACCCTTTCCTCCATCCATGGGATGAAACTCTCCCTGCCTTCGAGTTGTGCTTGCCATGGCGTATCGATGCTCCTTTTATAGGCACGGCGCCGCTTCTACTTTTGTCTTGTTCCTCCGACAGGGGCGTCGTGCGCTACATGCTTTATCTCATCGAGCAGTGCATCCACCCACGCATCCTTATCCTGCCAACAGCTTTAGTCTCGGTTGCACCCAACAGCCGGGACTAAAGGTTACCCACACGTCCTTAATTATCCCACCGACAGTTTTAGTCTCGGTTGCACCCACCAGCCGGGACTAAAGGTTACCCACACGTCCTTATCCCACCGACAGTTTTAGTCTCGGTTGCACCCACCAGCCGGGACTAAAGGTTTCCCGCGCTTTCCACCGCTTCCCGCCTCCGTCTTCCCGCCATTTTTCACTATATATATGTAGGCTTGGCCTCCATTTACATATCATATCTAGACTCATATCTGCAAACCTCACAACTCTCTTCCATGGCTTCCATCGTATCTCTAACCCCCCAGGAGGCAGAGGCGCTTTGCGCCTCAAACTACCCCTGCCCGCCGGGCTACCGTGTCCCCACCGGCTGGATGCTGAGCGTCGGAGGCGTACCGGTCCCTCCTGTCCCTCTAGGTGTGGCGCGCCAGATGGCCATCACGAACCACTACTACTTCGAGCTCACACCAGAGCAGCGGAGGAATCCCCAGTGGCATCCCGACTACAGCCCTACTTGGGACGCCTTCTTCATCAATCGGCGTGAGAGTGCGCTTGCCAGGCACGAGGCGGACGGCCCGCCTCGTTCGAACTTCAACGAGGCCGGCCGTCGGCTGTGGTGGCGCGGCCGGACTCTCCAGAGCGTCATGGCCTACCGTGGCCCCCGCCTGCGCTACCCTCAGTCTCAGCCCACACGTGCTCACCGGCCGAGGTTCGACTACCGCGACCCCGATGCCAGCGACGACGACGTCGGCGACTATGACGACTACAGTGGTGACGTTTATAGGGCTAGGCACGACTATGACTGAATCACTCCAACATTCGAAAACAAGTTCGGTCGATTGTGACTTAATCTGACCATGTACTTTAATTCCAGTTCAATCGTTTCCCCGCCTCTCGTGAGTGTTATTGTGATACATGATTAGAACAATATATTACATAAAATGTTTAATACATGATTAGAACAATACATGATTAGAACAATACATGATTACAACAATACATGATTAGAACAATACATGATTATACATGATTACACATCATTTCTTCGCTAGTGTCCCTTGCTTACGATTGTGGCGTAACCATGGAGAATCTTCATTATTTAACTTGAGGCTTGTGTCAGTGTTCACTCTGAAGGGCGGAATTTCACCAAACTGATTATAATCTTGTGACATGTCTGTCTTGTCCTCCACTCCCACGATGGTTCTTTTTCCTGAAAGAACTATGTGGCGCTTTGGTTCATCACATGATGTATTCGCTTTGGTTCTTTTTATTGGTTTGCTACTCATGTCCTTCACATAGAAAACCTGAGCCACATCTTTGGCTAGGACGAATGGTTCATCAAGGTACCCTAGATTGTTGAGATCCACCGTTGTCATTCCGTACTGCTCGTCCAACTTTACCCCGCCTCCTATCATCTTCACCCATTTGCACCGAAACAAAGGAACCTTAAAGTTAGGTCCATAATCAAGCTCCCATATCTCTTCTATGTAACCATAATATGTGTCCGTTCGCCCTTTGCCAGTTACTGCATCAAAACGGACACCACTGTTTTGGTTGGTGCTTTTTTTATCTTGGGCGACCGTGTAAAATGTATTCGCATTTATCTCGTACCCTTGGAAAGTCAATATAGTCGAAGATGGTAATTTGGCCAGCAAGTACAGCTGCTCTTCAACAACAGTGTCATTCATGAGACGTCTTTGCAACCAAACGCCGAAAGTCGCCATGTGGAGCTATAAAACAAAGGACTCAGGCTCCCCTGGGTTTGCTTGGCGTACAATATTCTTGTATTCCTCACTGTACGGAGCCACCAAGAGGGAATTTTGTAGAACTGTGTAGTGTGCTTGAGTCAACGAATGACCATCCCTACATATCATTGGTTTCTTTCCGATCGTGCCTTTTCCACTAAGTCTCCCCTCATGACGCGATTGAGGAAGACCAATCAGCTTAAGGTCGGGAACAAAGTCAGCACAAAACTCAATGACCTCCTCTGTTCCATATCCCTTGACGATGCTTCCTTCTGGCCTAGCACGGTTACGAACATATTTCTTTAAGACTCCCATGAACCTCTCAAAGGGGAACATATTGTGTAGAAATACAGGGCCGAGAATGGAAATCTCTTTGACTAGGTGAACCAGGAGGTGCGTCATAATATTGAAGAATGATGGTGGGAACACCAGCTCGAAGCTGACAAGACATTGGGCCACATCATTTTGTAACCGTGGTAGATCTTCTGGATTGATTACCTTCTGAGATATTGCATTGAGGAATGCACATAGCTTCACAATTGCTAGTCGAACATTTTCCGGTAGAAGCCCCCTCAATGCAACTGGAAGCAATTGCGTCATAATCACGTGGCAGTCATGAGACTTTAGGTTCTAGAACTTTTTCTCTGCCATATTTATTATTCCCTTTATATTCGATGAGAATCCAGCCGGGACCTTGATACTGTTCAGGCATTCAAAAAATGTGATCTTCTCTTCTTTAGTAAGAGCGTAGCTAGCGCGACCTTGAAACAGTTCCGGATGTCGGTCTTCTGGGTCTTTCACACGTTGCAGGTCCTGTCGAGCTTCCTTTGTATCTTTTGTCTTCCCATACACACCCAAGAAGCCTAGCAGGTTCACGCAAAGATTCTTTGTCACATGCATCACGTCGATTGCAGAGCGAACTTCTAGGAATTTCCAATACTCAAGCTCCCAAAATATAGATTTCTTCTTCCACATGGGTGCGTGTCCGTCTGCGTCATGCGGAACAGATTGTCCGTCAGGACCCTTTCCAAAGATTACTTCTATATCTTTGACCATATCGAATACATCATCACCAGTATTTTCCTTAGGTGGCTCCCGGTGATCTGCCTTACCGTTGAAATGCTTGCCTTTTTTTCTTACGGCATGAATTTTGCTAAGAAATCGACGGTGCGATATGTACACATTCTTCTTACAATTAGCTAAATATATACTTTCAGTCTCTTGTAAACAGTGTGTGCATGCCTTGTATCCCTTGTTTGTCTGTCCTGAAATGTTACTAAGAGCAGGCCAATCATTGATTGTAACGAACAGCAACGCTCGTAAGTCAAATTCCTCTTGTTTGTGCTCATCCCACACACGTATGCCTGGTTTGGCCCACAGCTGTAAAAGTTCATCAACTAATGGCCTTAGGTATACATCAATATCGTTGCCGGGTTGCTTCGGACCTTGGATAAGCACTGGCATCATAATGAACTTCCGCTTCATGCACAACCAAGGAGGAAGGTTATAGATGCATAGAGTCACGGGCCAGGTGCTATGACTAGAGCTCTGCTCCCCAAAAGGATTGAAGCCATCTGTACTTAGACCAAACCGTATGTTCCTTGCGTCACCTGCAAAATCTTTAAACTTATTGTCGATCTTTCTCCATTGAGACCCATCAGCGGGGTGTCTCAACATCCCGTCTGACAAACGGTCCTCTTTGTGCCATCGCAATAACTTGGCATGCTCTTTGCACCGAAACAAACGTTTCAACCGTGGTACTATAGGAGCATACCACATCACCTTGGCAGGAACCCTCTTTCTGGGGGGCTCGCCCTCAACATCACCAGAGTCATCTCCTCTGATCTTATACCGCAATGCAGTGCATATCGGGCATTCACTCAAATTCTCATAATCACCACGATAGAGGATGCAGTCATTAGGACATGCATGTATCTTCTGAACCTCTAAACCTAGAGTGCAGACAATCTTCTTGGCTTCGTACGTACTGGTGGGCAATTCGTTATCCTTTGGAAGCATATTTCTCATCATTTTCAGCAACTTTTCAAATCCAGAGTCAGATAGACCTTCCTCTGCCTTCCATTTCAGCAATTCAAGTGTGCTGCCCAGCTTTTTCAGACCATTTTGGCAGTTTGGGTATAAGGACTTTTTGTGATCCTCTAACATGCGATCCAACTTCTCCCTCTCCTTATTAGTTTCGCATTCTCTCCGTGCATCAGCAATGGTCCGACCGAGATCATCAGGGGCCTCATCATGTGTCTCTCCTTCAGCTTCCCCTTCAGCTCCCCGTTCAGCTCCCCCTTCAGCTTCTCCCATGAAAGTATCACCATATTCAGGGAAACCAGGATAGTTGTCATCATCCTCTTCTTCATTGTCTTCCATTGTAATACCTCTTTCTCCGTGCTTGGTCCAACAATTGTAGCTGGGCATAAAACCGTGCTGAAGCAGATGCACGTGAAGGGTTCTTGATGAAGAGTAATTCTTCAGATTCTTACACACACTACATGGACAGACAACAAAACCATTCCGCTTGTTCGCATCAGCCACATGGAGAAAATCCTGCAAGCCCTTAATGAACTCGCTTGAGACTCGGCTACCGTACATCCATTGCCGGTTCATCTGCATTATTATATAAGTATATAATAAACCAAATTAATACAAGAAATAAACTCACATTGCATATAAATCATATATACTCCCACATTACTCTCTAACGTTACAAAAATTATTGCAAATAAATCCTACTCAAAAATTATTATTGCAAATCACATAAGCTCACAATTACTCCCACATTACTTTCTAACATTAATTACTCCACAAATCCCTCTATTTTTTGAGCATAAAAAAAGCTATATATGTGCATGACAAATTTCTACTTCATACTCATTTTAGTCAACATACAAGTATACCACCTCTACACATGTGCAAACTAAGGAATTAATTTAAGCTCAAATGCTATATAAATCAAATAAACTCCTATAATTACTCCCAATTTATAGCCACAAATCTCACCACATCTAGAGCATTATATGAGCTAAATTAGCAATTAAAGATGAGAGAGTAAAGTTGCTAACCTTTTGAACCAATTAGATAGATGAAATAACTCAAAATCTTGGATAATTTTGATAAAAAAATCGGGCATGACCTCTCCACTCAATCCAAGCTTCCGACCACCATTAGTGTACTGGCAGGCTCGGGGGAAGAGAAGCTCGATTTTGTAGGCGACGGCCTTTAGTCCCGGTCCGTGTTAAAGGCCGGGATTAAAGATCGACCTTTAGTCCCGGTCGTTACCACGGACCGGGCCGTGCTCCAGGGGCACGAACCGGGACTAATGCCCCCTTTAGTCCCCGCCCAATTAGTTTGGGGACTAAAGGTGGCGGATAGAAGCCTCTTTTTCCACTAGTGCTTCCTCCCTTAGGCGAATCCCACGCGACCGGATAATCCCTGCTAGAGCAAGCGGCAGCCGCCTTCCAGACCATGGCACAGCGGGGGCCATCCATCTTGGCGAGTACGCCCTTCGGAAGTAGACATAATTTGAATCTAAATCTGATTTCTGCTAGTATCTACTATGCAATGGAATATCACAAAATTAGTATATGTACACATATACCACTGAATAAATGCATCACGTCTACAATTTATCAACTCGCCTGCTTTCAACACTACCAGAGATTTGTTTATAGCGAGCAGGCTTATCATCAGCGAATCCATATTGCATGCGCATGGGGTAACGATTCCAGGCCAGCTGCGTTGTATCCCCGACGAATCTGCCCGTGTGCGCTCGGATAGTGGAAATACTGTCGGCGAATAAGCCCCCGATTCACCGGGGATAAGACCGACCAGGCCCACCCCCGGAGGGTCGGCCCCTGTTCACCGTTACCCCCGGCGAATAGATCAGAGATGCGCCGGGGATAAGAGGTGTATCGCTGGCCGAAATCAAATTTTAAAAAATACCGCCAACGAACGGAGGACTTATGCGCCCGGGATAGGGGCTACCACCAGCGCACCTTAGTAATGCACCGGGGATAATGGATTTTTCATTTCCAGACACAACCCCCCCCTCCCTCCCCTAGTGGATCGTATTTTAGTATGCGAAAAATAGTAGAAAATGATAAAAAAAATAAAAAAAACATTGAGATTTCCATATATTATGTGTTCTACTTGATACGAAAAATAATAAACTTGAATTTTGATATATTTTGCCAAAAAAAGTTATATCACAGTAAACGGTGATAACTTTTGCATACGTGCTCGGATTAAAAAGTTTTTTATACGAAAAAGTATCTACGCAAAAAATTACATCCGAATTGTTGCATGCTCGCGAAGGCGCGCGGGCGATGGGCCGACCCAATAGTAGGATGGTTTTCCATTGGTTTGTTGTTTTTTTCCACGGTTTTTCTAGATGGTTTTTTATGTTTCTTGGTTTTCTGCTTGTTTTCTAGTTTCATATTTTGTTCAGATTTGAAAATTGTTCAAACATAAAAATTCAAATTTGAAAATTGTACAAATTTAAAAAATGAAATTTGACAATTTTACAAATACAAAATATATTCAAATTCGAAATTTGTTCAAAATAAATATTTGTTCAAATTCAAAAATTGTTCACATTTAAAAAAAATATGTTGGCAAATTATCCAAATTTTAAAATTGTTCATTTGTGCAAATTGTTCATTTTTTAATTTGTTTAAATTCAAAGAATGACCCAAATATATAAAAAGGAAAAAAAAACATTATCCATTCTTGGACTACATTTTGGAGCCGCCCATAACCAAAAACGTGCGAGTGTGCAGCAGTAGCGGCTATGGGGGAGAGGCAATGCGAAAAGGCTGCAGGCTGAAGCCTGTGGGCCGAGGGGCGACCAGCGTCGAAACCCTGTCGTTGCGAGCCACGCGGGTGATAAACCGGTACAAGGGCAACAGGAACTCAAAGTAACCCCAAGACGGCATTGGGAGGCAGGGCGTGAACACAGGTAGTTGTCGCCGCGCCCATCGGGTCCAAGGCATGTCACGCCCAGACATGAGCCCGTGCACCACCCTAAGGACCAAGCAGGTGTTTTGGAGGACAAATTCTAACACACCGAGCCTCCCCTTCCTCCCTTAAGGCAACAAACAAAATCCCACGCGGCCGGACAATCCCCGTTAGAGCAAGCGGCAGCCGCCTTCCAGACCATGGCACGGCAGGGGCGATCCATCTTGACGAGTACGCCCTTCGGAAGTGGACAGAATTTGAATCTAAATCTGATTTCTGCTAGTATCTACTCCCTCCGTTTAGAAATATAAGATGTTTTAGCTTTGTAAAGCGAATGTATCTAGATATCTTTTAGTGTATAGGTTTGTTCGAATCTATATACTAAAAGATGTCTAAATATATTTGCTTCACAAAGCTAAAACATCTTATATTTCCGAACGGAGGGAGTACAATTCAACCGAATATCGCCAAATTAGTAAATGGACACATATACCACTGAATAATGCATTACGTATACAATTTATCAACTCGCCTAGCTTTCAAGCATCCTCTTCTCATCTAGTGTGGCCACCAACTAACTTGGAGAGCAACGACACAGCACAATCTGAGGCAGCAGTACTGTACGTACGTAGCTGGACGGTACGTGCTTGAACTTGCACGTTTCTTCGCAGCTATCCTAAGTTTAAGTGCCCCACCTCTGCGATGGATACTTGTGCAGACCAACAAGCATCTACTCGATCTCATCCATAGCACTTTAATTGTTGACATTAAGCTCAGGTAGTATCACCAACACAGTTTGATCCGAAGTCTTTGAAAATTACATGGGCCGGTACGACGGAGAGCGAGGTTACAATGGAGAGAGTGTTTGTTGCCTCCACATTTGGCCTGCTCTGGCCCTCCTAACCAACTACACACGCACATCAGACATCTCAAGACTTCTCTCCCTGCAAGCAACCATGCCATCTAGCTCACACAGTCCGACCATGCATATATTATGTAGAAGAACCGTCCCTGCTTCTTCTTCTTCTTCTTGCGAAGTCCCGGCGCTCTCTCTTCTCTTGCGCACGCTCGCTCGCCCCTGGAGATCGATGACGTACAAATGGCAGTGCCCGGCGCTGGTGCTTGTGGTGTGGTTGACGGTGGCGTCGGTGGAACAAGGGCGAGGCCAGATGAGGAGTGCGAATAATAATCTGACGAGAGGGAGTTTCCCCAAGGGCTTCGTCTTCGGCACGGCCGCCTCCGCCTATCAGGTTAGTTTCTTAACATCATTCTTCTTCCACATGATATCCATGGAACTTACTGTATAGCTTCGTTTGCTTGTGTCATGGTTTGCCCTCGCTTTCTTCCGTAAGAAAAACAATTTGGGTGTGAATTAGCTCTAGAACTTAAAGAAGCCTATAGAACTTGAATATGAAGAAGATCACGACGCATGATTGTTAGGACTACTCTACTATTTTTGCATGCAAAACTGAAGGAAAGAGTGAAAAGGAGTTTAATTGGCTGCAAAATTTTGTACGAGCGGGCTCTCAGTAAATCTTACGCAGAAAATCAATCAAATTTCTTGCTCTGAAGTCTGAACCTAGGCGATAAAGATTGCTGACTACTAATCAATAATTTGCTAAACTAACACATCAAACTGTAGAATTGACATGTAAAAGAAATGTTCCCCAAAAGAGACTCGGATGACTCAGAAGACGAAATAAAAGAGTTGGAAAGCAGCCACATATGTCGCTCTGAGTGCGATTTGATCGCAGAAGTTGACCCTTTTGAGGAAAATCCTAGGTTAATTTATCACTGACGAACAAACTAGAAGGAGGTGATTACTCATCTTTATCTCTTATTACAGTCAGTATTGTTTTATAAATCATTTTCGCTGACTAATCGGCTAGGTAATCTATTCTTTTACAACACTGTTAGCAATCAATGGTATAGCGATGGAAAGTACTAAGTAATACGGTTGTTGGCTTCAATAGTGGTAATATCTATAGATGCAACTGTGCACAAATATTGTGCATGACTGTATATATAATCTCGGATAAACTTATGTCCATGGTACATGTGATTTCCTGTATGTAGTACGAGGGAGCCGTCAAGGAGGATGGAAGAGGACCAACAATTTGGGACAAATTCGCGCACACGTTTGGTAACATGATTACTTTTTCTGTTCCATGAGGCAGTGGCTTGAATATTTCTGTCATATACAAAGAAACTTTACCTTCGTCACTGAAGTTACCATTTCTATGATTTGCGATGGTGATACAATCTTCTGATAAATACCAATTTCTACTGTGTAGGGAAGATCCTTGACTCCAGCAATGCTGATATTGCAGTTGACCACTACCATCGTTTTGAGGTTTTTATTCTTGGAAATGAGAACTATATTAGTGAATATAGATGTATGCAAATTATTCTTCAGAATGTATTGAAACTGGACATGAACTTTTAATCACACATTTGTTATTGAAACAACTAAATTTCAGGAGGACATTCAGCTCATGGCAGATATGGGGTTGGATGCGTACAGGTTCTCAATTGCATGGTCTCGCATTCTCCCAAGTATGCATTTATAGCTTTGCATCGCTTATTTATCTGGCTACAATTACTTAACAAGTTGTCACATTGTACGTAAGTTCTTATTTGATATTCAGATGGCACCGGTGAGGTTAACCAGGCAGGCATCGACCACTACAACAAGGTGATAGATGCACTCCTAGCAAAAGGTGAACTCTTCTACAATCTGAAAATTAAAACATAAAATCCCACTTTCTCCAAGTCTTATAGAAAGTAAGTGCTGAATAAATTTTAGTTCTGAGTTTATTTGACAAGATAAAATGGTTTTTTCTTTAGGGATTCAGCCATATGTCACTCTCTACCACTGGGACCTTCCCCAAGCCCTAGAGGACAAGTACATGGGATTGCTTGATAGGCAGATAATGTGTGTTGTTAGGCACACACCTCTCCATCCATGACCATTTAGAGATACCTATCTCTGATCTAACAACCAAATCACCATGATTTCTGAAATGCATGCAGCAATGACTATGCCGCATATGCGGAGACGTGTTTCAAGGCGTTTGGAGACAGGGTAAAGCGTTGGATTACCTTCAACGAGCCACATACGGTGGCAGTGCAGGGCTACGACAGCGGTATTCATGCGCCGGGCCGATGCTCCGTGCTCCGCCACCTCTACTGCAAACAAGGGAGCTCCGGCACCGAGCCCTACATTGTTGCCCACAACATTATTCTGGCTCATGCTAAGGTTTCTGACCTATATAGGAACAAGTACAAGGTCAGACTTTACCATCATAAACATGTTGATTCAGTTCAGGTTTTGCTCTCTAAAAACATTACAAATGTTGTTTGAAATGAAGATACATACATATATACATGAACATGTTTTGGGAAGGCCCATGATTTGTGCCCGTGCATGGTATAAGTGTTATAGTAATTGCAATAAGTTTTGTGCAGGCTGATCAGAATGGAGAGCTTGGGGTGTCAATGGATGTCATATGGTATGAGCCTATCTCAAACTTCACAACTGATGTCGAGGCAACCAAGAGAGCACAAGAATTCCAGCTAGGATGGTGAGTGTTCACTAAGTAACTCCATTATTTTTATCGAACTTAACATTGATAGCTGATGTGGTGGAGTCAAAAGGTTTGCCGACCCCTTCTTCTTAGGCGATTACCCAGCAACCATGAGATCTAGGGTCGGACAAAGGCTGCCGAGGTTCACAACCAAAGAGGCTGATTTGGTCAAGGGCTCATTGGACTTCTTGGGGATCAATCACTACACCACATTCTACACAAAACATGACAATTCCACCATCATCAAATACTTACTGAATGATACCTTGGCAGACAGCCAGTCCATCAGCCTCCGTAAGTTCATTGTTTTCTCACAAAATAAACTAAATCTGACTTGGTACTGACATCCATATCTTGCATACGTTTTCAGCCTTCAAAAACGGGAAGGCAATTGGAGATAAGGTAAATCGTGGTACGAATATGCACATCCATTTTGGCAAGATGTTCATCATCGTAGAACCAATATTTAGGTGCAACATTAATGATTTTTGTATTGTGGTGTTGCTTTTTGGATCCTGAACTATACTAACAACTAAATATTATTGCTCTCTCACGCCTTTGCGCAGGCCAATTCAATATGGTTGTACATTGTTCCCGGCAGCATGAGGAAACTCATGAACTATGTGAAAGATAGATACAACACACCAACTGTCTACATCACAGAAAATGGCAAGTACACTATGATTTTGTTGTATTTATTTAGTATAACACTGCAACAGATTAAACAAAAAAATTGCTTTGCTTTTTAGAACATATTTGAGTACTCAATCAAATTTAGCTCATGCCTGTAAAATGAGGTTTCCTCTTTTTTTCTAGGTATGGATGACAGTAATAGCCCCTTTATCCCCCTCAAGAAGGCCCTCAAGGACTCAAAAAGAATCAAGTACCACAATGACTACCTTACAAATCTAGCTGATTCCATAAGGTACTCGCTAAAAACCTTTTGCAACCCGTGGACTAGTTAATATATACTATAATTTCTGCAGGGAGGATGGTTGCAATGTTCTTGGGTATTTTGCATGGTCCCTTCTTGACAACTGGGAGTGGAGTGCTGGATACACTTCGAGATTCGGGTTGTACTTTGTCGACTACAAAGATAACCTCAAGAGATATCCCAAGAACTCAGTCCAGTGGTTCAAGAATTTCTTGGCTTCCTCTTGATCAAAATTTGATAGCTAATGTTGGAGCCCATGAACACATATGTACTCATTTATTGTATATATACACCTAATCTTAAAAACTCATACTCCATAATTATGGAGTATACATGATAATAGAATAATTTCCTCTTTGTACACCCAAGAGTGCAACACACACGATGTATCATTGTTATGTAGAATGCACACAACCAAAAAAAAAATTGGCCCAACTTGGTGATACACAACTATAAGCAACGCTAAATTTTCAAGAGACAAAAAATGATCTATTATCACCCACTGAAATAACTGAGTAACTTGATTAGGTGGATTTTCCATAATAGGATGACCATAACCACAAACCAGATATGTAGCTCGTTTAATGACTAAATTATGGATATACCAAAAAACCCCATTGATTTTATAATCTGAAAAAACAAGAAAAAGAGAGATATAGACCATTAGGTCACCCAATGGCTAAACCTTATGGAAAGTACAAAATAAATCCACGCGCTAAAGCACCCCCCCCCCCCACCCAAAAAAAACTAGCAAAACACATAGATCCATCCATGTACAAGATTAAGACTAATAGGTTATCGCACGGTTAGGTTGGCAACAGACACAAAACCTATGGGCCAGATAGATGACAAATAATCAATTCAATGAGCGAGTCACTGCAACTGGCTCCAAGTGTGTAGCCAGTGTGTGCATGAGTATATAACATGCAACATGAAGGGATATTTCTCTTTATAAAAAGCAACGTCATTCCTTCATGTTGCATGTTATAAGGATCCCTTCATGTTGGCATGTTCTCAAATGGAGTGAGTAGCTAAGGAGGTGTTTACACAATATGGATGGAAGATTAATCTACGAGTTGGTCCTTCATCACCTTAGGCTACTATATCTGTTGCGTTGCATATCAATAGTCTACGTCAAACTTTTTATAAAATTTGCTTGGGTTTTGTGCATCTTTGTCATGAAGAGGCTAAGTGTAACTTGTATTGCCTTGATATGGCCTATTGATTTAATTAAAACTCCCTTTATAAAAAATGCATTGATAAGATAAATGCAGTTTGGTATTTTTCAAATATGAATGAACATTTAAAATAGGATAATAAACAGTACAATCCAAGTAGGAAAAAAGGTTGGGATTCATGGGTTCACTTGAGATGTCTCTCATAAACATGGTGGCAAAAAATATAAGCATAGATAAAAATAATCATGTATATCCAATGTGCACACATCATGTTGATAACGACAAGATTTATATGGGCATCACGTTCATAAGACTCCACCCACTCTACCTCCACGCCACGCCGGGTCCTTAACATCCATGCCATGTTGGAATATTAAGTGCTTAGTATAGAACATTGCCTTAAGTACCATTAAATGAAGTTGAGAATCGGTCCATGGATATGAGTTACACAAACATACCTACCGATTTTTTGAAATGGGGAAAAAGCTCACCGTCATTGGCATTAGATGATGCACAACCAATTTATTAAAAGTGCAAAGTAGAAAGTAGCATGTATCACATCATTACAATTTAAGGATCACATAAGATTGATACAAATATCAACCATCAAAAGAAACACATAAAATGGCATCTAGACATATTGTAATATATTAGAATTGCTACCCATTTTACCCCTAGCGAGGCTGTTTGAGAATGTACCAACACACAGAAGTGCATTTAATATTTCTCTCGGAGAGCTAGTCACACCACTATATACACTCCATCTAACGTACACCATCCTCAGAATTTAATATCCTCTAAATTGGCTAGCTCTTTTATCGAGAATGGAGACAATATAAATCTATAAATATCTCATCATGGAACATAACAAGAAATTGCATGGCATAAATAAACTCTAAACAATGATCCATCATTAAAGACCGTTGGAAAAGGCAACGTCTAGGGGACGCTTTAGCACACCTATGAACTAGGAGAGGGGAAAACACCTCGCCTAGGCATAAGCGAAAGTCTAGGTAGGGCAATCAAAAATAGTCTTCCCGGTGAGAAATCATGTCATATTGCACCAATGAGCCTCAGAGATCATATACGAAATGGTAGTTGTTGATAGTTTACTTATTTAGATGCTCTAAATTAATATGTATTCTGTTATCGTCGTAGGCGCATAGTCGATCTACCGAGGAACCAAGCAATCACAACATGATAACGACACCGAGATTTGGTAACGCAGTTCGGCGCTCAACGCCTACATCTGCGGGGCATGACGACGGGCGCTCCTCCCCATATGATACTGCAACACCTGGCCGCCCTAGGCGCCGGCACAAGCCGCCGGCTCCTCCTGCGTGCCTGTTGCTATCAAGTCGTCATGGTTACATTGTGTGGTGCCCCCTCGCATTATATGGGAGGCCTAGGCTACAAGAGTCCGACTCTAGTACTACTTGTATCTTATCCACAATACAACATAAGTCCAAACCGTAACCCAATTCGTACACTAATATTTGACACATACGCAACATATTCACATATAATAATCCATACATACACACTTGATGGTGAAAACTATATGGCCGCCTAGGTCGCGCTTAGGGTTCTTAAGCACTGCCTAGGCACTAGGGGAATGCCAACTGTCTCACCTATGCCTAACACTTTTTCCAGCCTTGATTAAAGATATAAATAGTTGATCATAATAATGTAGGAAAACACGTATGATCATTAGACAACAGTCCACATGGAAATATTGGATCGAAGTAAATCTGAAAACTCATACTCTAGGGGTGGATTACTGGTCCTCATGGAGAACATCAAGGAGTCAATGTTACTATTGGCCTCCGTCGGTGATTCCGATGGTGCCCCCTGTCCTATATCCTTTGTTGGCGGCTTGGTTGTGCTTTTGTTCTTGTTTTGCGTCTATATCACCCAATTACGTGTGCCTATAAATAGACTAAATATATAGGAAATGTTTTTTTGGGGTGGGGGAAGGGGGTAAAAGGAGTCCTCGACAACTACCCCTTCTCCATGCATGAGGTTAATGAATTAGTTGGCATACTGACATCCCTATTTGTGACTCATTGTACATAGTGGGATTAGGAGCTCGAAGAGCCACAACATTGGCTGCAACATCAATGTTGGTGGCAACACTGGTCGCCCTAGTATTGCTCGGGTGCAAAAGTCTATGGAGGACCGTAACATCTTTTAAGTGGTGGTCCGTGTGTGCCAGGGGATCATGTAGATGAGCCATGGGCGCATGGCACAAGTTGGAGGTGAATCATGCCACCATTGTGGTGCTATGGAGGGAAATAAAAACAAGATCTTGCAAAATTGAGCAGGCATGATAACACTACCGACCAAGAGGCCAGGAATCTTCTTGCAAGGGTTTATTCACAGATGACCTGGTAAAGATACATAGCTGCAAAAGAGATGAGTAGAAGTGTGAAGCAAATATTAGGTATAAGAGAGCTCATATATAGGAAAGTGTAGAAGCACGAGAGAAAGTAGTATAGTGTGAAGCAAATAACAGGTATAGACACTGAATAAACATAGAAGTAGAACTTAGTTCATACCATGAACGCATAGAAATACAACTTAATTCAAACAAGAAAAATCATATTACATCAATAATTCATCTTGAGGTGTCAATAGCTCATCACTTCTCTCATACAGTTTCTCCAATTAGCCCCCAGCTTTTACTTTCCCTACCACAAAAAATTATATATTGTCCTCAAGCATTTTGTAAGGAGATGTATCCGTTGCTGATCATCCACTGCATACTCCAGTGATTGTTAACATTCTTGTAGGTCCAGTAAGCCCATCCAAATGTTGCTTGCCGATACACATTCATCTGCGCATTTGCAAACCTCTGGTAGTCTTCCTTGGATGCACCAGACACCTGCCACTCAGCCACCCATTCGCCTGTACAAAACATAGAACTTATGAGATATACTACTTGGGACCTAGTTTTCACTGGGAACACTAAGATTTTCGGCAGAATTGCGCAAAGCTCACTGTGACCTATACAATCACACACTTACCAACAAAGGTGGTAGGGCCATCTCGCCTTGTCATACCCCTGATATCATTGTGTTGATATAGGCTAGAGGATCTCTATGGGTTACTGTCTATGCGCCATGTTACTGAGATCTTAGAGAGAGAATCAGAGTGAGGAGAGTACCTGCACCAGTGACCGACGAGCTCGAGCCGGATGCCATCGAGATGGCGATGGTGGTGAGTGGCAGGGGCGTCGGTGTGCTTCCCGTCGGCCTACGCTAACCCTAGATCGGAAGGGTATGTTGGTGAGGGGCGGCTACGCACGATCAACCTCGTGAGGCGTGCTGGCCGGCCCCCTCACCCTTTATATAGCGCGGCGACAGGGGCCCACCAACCAGAAAACGGTTGGACGCCCCCGATCAGGGCGCGAGAGAGGGGAACAGATCGAGTCGTTGGACTCGGTCTGCCAGAACGTTGGAGATCAATCCTAACATTCTCCCCCTTGATCTCAACTTTACTTTTAACTTTATACTTTACTCTTTACTCGTTTCAGCACGGATCGGTACATAGAGCATGTTTCATCGTCACAGCTCAATTGCCGATAGAATCAGACAGCCACTATACACTTTTCTGTTTTGAAACAAATTCTATTACTTTTGGGCCTCTTATGATCCAGGAATCATAGGCTTGCCATTAAACCCATGCCGGCTAAGTGTTCCTTGAACACATTGGGTGGTAAGCCTTTCGTTAGCGGATCCGCAAGCATATCTTTTGTCCTTATATGCTCGAGTCTTATAGTTTGATCCTGGATTTTGTCTTTCACAACATAATACTTTACTTCTATTGGTCTGGTAGCTTTACTCGACTTGTTGTTGTGAGCATAAAATACTGCAGGCTGGTTGTCACAGTACATCTTTATTGGTTTGTCAATACAATCCACTACTTTCAAGTCGGGTATAAATTTCTTTAGCCATAACACCTGATTCGTGGCCTCAAAACATGCTATAAATTTGGCATACATCGTGGATGATGCAACTATTGTCTGTTTGCAGCTTCTCCACGAAATAGCCCCTCCTGCGAGAGTGAACACATATCCAGTTGTGGACTTTCTTTCATCTTTGTCTCCCGCATAGTCTGCATCTGAATACCCTTTTATCTCTAGGGAATCAGATCTTCTGTAGGTTAGCATGAGGTCTTTTGTGCCTTGCACATAGCGCAATACTTTCTTTACCATCTTCCAGTGCTCTATACCTGGATTTGACTGATATCTACCGAGTACCCCGGTGATAAAAGCTAAGTCAGGGCAAGTGCACACTTGTGCATACTGTAAGCTTCCAACAGCCGAAGCATATGGTACTGCTTTCATTTGATCGATCTCATATTGATTCTTGGGGCATTGATATTCCCCAAAACTGTCGCCCTTGACTATCGGAGCAGGTGTGGCATTACTCTTATGCATATTATACTTTATTAGAACTTTTTCTAAATATGCCTTCTGTGATAGTCCTACCACTCCATTCTTTCTATCTCGGTGAATTTCTATGCCCAAAACATATGAAGCTTCACCAAGATCTTTCATATCAAAGTTTGAGGACAAAAACATCTTTGTTTCTCGCAGAAGACTAACATCACTGCTAGCAAGCAGGATATCATCCACATACAAGATTAGGAAAATATATTTCCCACTTTTAAACTTTGCATAAACGCAGTTGTCCTCGATGTTTTCTTTAAATCCAAATCTTTTAATGGTATCATTAAACTTTAGATACCACTGTCTAGAGGCTTGCTTTAATCCATAAATGGATTTCTTTAGACGGCATCCCATGTGTTCCTTCCCCTCCATGAAAAAACCCTTGGGTTGTTTCATGTACACTTTTTCTTCTAAATCTCCATTTAGAAATGCCGTCTTTACATTTATTTGATGCAACTCTAAATCAAAATGAGCAACTAGTGCCATTATGATTCTGAAGGAATCCTTACATGAGACCGGAGAAAATGTTTCATTGTAATCTACCCCTTCTCTTTGTGTAAATCCTTTTGCCACTAGACGCGCTTTATACTTTTCTATGTTCCCGTTAGAGTCATACTTTATTTTGTAGACCCATTTGCAGCCTACTATTTTGGCTCCTTTGGGAATTTCCTCTAAGTCCCAAACATTGTTGGAACTCATCGACCTCATTTCATCTTCCATGGCCTCTAGCCACTTCGATGAGTTGGGGCCTTCCATAGCTTCTTCATATGAGGTGGGATCACCTTCCATATGAACTGTTTCTGTGTTATAAACTTTATAATCAGTGGAAATAGCTGATTTCTTGACTCTTTTGGACCTTCTAAGAGCCTCATTCTCTGGCTCATTTTGTGCCTCAACTTCTGGTACATCTATTAAAGGTGGCTGCTGCAGCTCCCTTTCATGCTCAATGAAGGGTTCAGTCGGCTCCTGACGGACAGGTTCCGAAACTTCACTCCTTGTTGTCACGGGTGGAGTTACAACAGGTGCTTGCACCGCAACCTCAGGGATTGCCGGTGCAGGTACAACAGGTAGCGAGAAAAATGGCTCCTGGATCATCGGATTAGGTGCATGCACCCTCTTCTCTTCAAGATCAATTTTCCGAGCTACCATGCTCCCCCTCATCTGTTCGTCCTCCAAGAAGACTGCATGTCTCGTTTCTACAAACTTTGTGTATTTGTCTGGATAGTAGAAGCGATAACCTTTTGATCTGTCAGGATAGCCAATGAAGTGGCAAGTTACTGTTTTGGGGTCTAACTTTGCAATATTTGGATTAAATACTTTTGCCTCAGCTGGGCTTCCCCAGACCCTTAAGTGGCGCAGGGAGGGAACTCTCCCTGTCCACAACTCATACGGTGTTTTGGGCACCGACTTGCTTGGTACTCTGTTGAGAATGTGAATGGCGGTTTTAAGCGCCTCCATCCATAATCCCAATGGCAGGGTGGAATAACTCATCATACTGCGCACCATATCCATAAGAGTACGGTTGCGCCTTTCAGCTACTCCATTTTGCTGAGGTTCGCCCGGCATAGAATACTGGGCGACTATTCCATTTTCCTGTAAGAACCTTGCAAAAGGTCCAGGTACTTGACCATATGGAGTGTGCCGACCGTAGTACTCCCCACCACGATCGGACCGGACTATCTTAATTCTTTTATCGTGTTGATTTTCAACTTCTGCTTTGAATATTTTAAATTTATCCAATGCTTCAGACCTTTCTTTAATTAGATAAATATAACCATATCGGGAGTAATCATCTGTGAATGTTATGAACGAGTCATAGCCATCCACACTTTTCACAGAAAATGGTCCACAAATATCAGTGTGGATTATTTCTAGTGTTGCTGTACTTTGGTTTGCACCCTTTTTAATTTGCTTTACATACTTTCCTTTTATGCAATCTATGCATTGTTCTATATCGGAGAACTCTAACGGAGGAAGAATATCATTTTTAACGAGGTTTTCGATTCTTCCCCTCGAAATATGGCCTAATCGACAGTGCCATAACTTCGATGAGTCATGAGTTCTCTTTCTTTTCTTTTGTTCTTTGTTCGACAAGGAAGTTTGTTCATTCACATTACACACAGAATGCACTTTTTCACGTAAGGATAACAAATAAAGCTCGTTGTGAAGTAAAGCAACACCCACACAAGCATCTTTAAATCATATGGCACACTCGCCGTGTGCAAAATAACACTCATAACTGTCTTTATCCAAACGTGATACACTTATTAAGTTTCTGTGAAGTGAAGGAACAAATAAAACATCTCTAAGCAGAATCGAAAAACCATCAGCTAACTCCAAGGAGATGTCGCCAACAGCTTCCACGTCTGCTTGAACTCCATTCGCAACTTCAATGCATCTTTCATTTCTTTTCATAGTCCTTGTCGAATGGAATCCCTGTAAAGAATTAGCAATATGAACAGTTGCACCTGAGTCAATCCACCAAGTAGATTTTGAAAACTGTGAATACAGGGATTCATTAACAAAAGAAACTGTATCTATACCTTTCCTTGCCATTATGGACTTGAGCCATTCTGGACAGTCTTTCTTGAAGTGCCCAGTCTTCTTGCAGTGGAGACACTGGTCTTTATCCACTGGGAGAGTGGGCTGATGATACTGTTGGGAACCTTTGCCATATGGCTTGGAGGGAGAACCTTGGTTGCTGTTCTGGAAGTTCTGGTAGTTCCTTTTCTTGTTGTCCTTGACATAGTTGATGGAACCACCATTTGAGGCTTTAAGCCTATCTTCCTCTTGTACACACATGGCAATCATCTTTTCTATGTCCCATTTATCAGGGGACATGTTGTAGTTGATAATAAAGTTATCAAACTCTTTAGGCAATGATGCCATGACGAGGTGAACAAGCAGAGCAGGCTTTAACTCCAGATCAGCATCCATGGGCTTCAGTTTAGAAGCCATGTTGCTCATCCTCAAGATGTGCTCCCTGATGCCATGTGCACCTCCTGTGTACTTTTCTGTGACCAGCTGTTTGAGCAGCTGGGTAGCATACACCTTTGAAGAGCCAGTGAACTGGCTCTTTATCTTTTCTAGAAACTCCCCAACGGAAGTGCACTCTGCGATTGAGCCCGCAATGGCGTTCTCAATCGTATTCTTTATAAAGGCCATGCACTTTTTGTTTGCATTGACCCACTTTTGGTTCTCTAGCACATATGCCAGCTCCACTGGAGCAAAGTCCTTTTTCTTTTTCTCCCATGCAGCATCATCATCATTTGCATCTCTGACTGGCTCTGTCGGCTTGACCGGCTGTGGAGTGTCCACAACCCAGTCGACCTCAGCGCAGACAAAAGCCAGATCAACTTTCTTCCTCCACTCAGTGTAGTTGTCACCCCTGAGCGTCGGAACGTCTTTGAGGCAACTCATCAGACTGTAGCCTCCTGAAATTCACAAAGATGTGAGATAACAAAACAATTGCATGCATTAATCCAACGTTGGTATAAATCAACACATACAACTGTTTGTGCAATTAAAACTATATCACCGTTGGGCAAAAATAGAGATAAATGCACCATTTAATCCATATAACAAATAAATTATGATCATGTTATTAACAACGTTGGTCATAAAATAACTGAATCATAATCACTTTTAATTCACTTTATCACATCTTTCAAGAAATTCAATTTAAACACTTTATTGCATTTAAGCACTTTCATTTAACTATTTGCAGCGGAAACATGAATAAAATCATAACCTTTAAACTTTATAGAAAAGTTTCTGTAACTTTTGAATTCTCTAGACAAAATTTTCGTTGGAATATTTTGAATAGAAAGGACTATTTGAAATCTGCTCAAAAACCTGAACAAAAATCAATTAAAACTGTCTCTGTAAAAACAAAACTGAGAAAAAACTCTTTTGGCCCGTGGCCATTGGCGGCCCACTGCCCATTCTGGCCGCGTGGCGCCCTGTGCGGCAGACATCATCCACCGCCGCCTTTGGCGGCCCAGCTGGGCGCGGGAGAGGGGAACAGACTCGGTCTGCCAGAACGTTGGAGATCAATCCTAACACATTGGAGACGTCATTGTTGATGTAATCAATGTTCTGCTGCACGGTGAAACTATCGAACTTGCTGTCGAACAAGGCGTAGTAGTGCACGTCCAGGACGGCCCTGCCGAACCGTGAAGCCCAGTCGACGAGCTCGGTCGAAGACGCCGCCAGTCGGTTGGACATGATCACATAGGCCGTAAGGGAGTGCCTCCTGACGGCGTTGTAGCCGTCCTGGTAGTACCTTTTCAGGCTATCCAAGGACACGCCGGGAGCCAGTGGCTCATTCAAGAGCTCCACAGCTAGGAGGCTTGGGTTACTGGCGTACCTGTATGTGCATCAAATGTGAAGAAGTTAGGAAGGGGATCAGCGTTGGCGCCCCCTAGATTCATCTTATGTTGTTTTCTCTTAAACATGAAAAATCATATAAATAGATAGAAACCTGGTTGCGAGGAATTCAATGACTTGCACGGTTTGGGCGATGTTGGCGGCAGTGCTTCCCCAGGTCTGCGAGCCGTCCCTAGTACCGCTGTGCTCATTGGGGTTCTGCGCCCCTGGAGCCGCATGCAAGTTTACGATCACGCGGATATCGTGCAGCCTGCACATATTTTGCCACAAAAAGCATATCAATATTTCAGAACAATGTCCACGACAACGTTTTAGTGTGTGAAGACTGTGCATGTATGTAGGGACGTACGCTGCCCATCTGAAGGCGTTGTCCAAGGCTTGGAGAGAGCCTCCGACGAATGGAGCCGGAGGGTTGGGGTCGCTGGCGATCCACCATCCCACCGGGATCCTCACTGCGTTCAGCCCGTTCGCTGACATGAAGGCGAAGTCGTCTTCCGTGATGTATGTGTTCCAATGGTCCTGCGAATCAACAAAATTGAAGAGTTGTTTTGTGGTACCCTCAAATGAATAATAGCCATTCATTTTCGTGCATCCAATGGCCCAAAACATTTTATACTAGTGTTAAAAATATGACTAGTACGTTTCATACTACTCATGAAAATCAACACCGCAAAAATATTTCCGTAGACGGGCCCTGGCCCAAAAGGCCTCACAGGCCTAAGAAAGTAACTAGTTGTCCTCGTCCACTGGTGGCGTTCTCGTCCAGGAGTGGAGTACATAACCCTAAAAGGAGCTACTACTCCCGATGAAGCCTCCTCCGTTTTCCATCTACTCATGTATTTTTCTGAACATTGTTTGTATTATTTGTCATCTGCTCTTCCGAACCTAGATGTATCTGCTCTTCAGAACTAGACCCAGTTTTTGATTGATTGGCTTTTGAATGATGTGTACAGCAGCTCAACTGCAAAGGGGCCAAACGGAGTGATATGCATATAATGAGTCTCCATAGCTTTTTTCTATTTACCGGATGCTAACTAACCAAAACTATATCATTCATACATTTCCATTGCCCCCACACCCACATGGTTCTGGAGGAAAACAACATACGCCTTTTTTATTACATCACCAGAGAGTAGAGATATGTTGGAAAACAACAATGTAAATGCCAGTAGAAGTGGCAACCTCTTACCAATTTACCCTGCGAATAAAACATCTGGAATCTGAAAACCTTCAAGCCCTGTCCCCAAAAGTGCATGAAACGACACATATTTTTCATGGAAGAATTAATATGTTTCAGGCTCTCGGTGTTCCAGTATTTTGTGAAACATTGGCTTATGTGAAATCAAGGCGCCACATATAATTCAAAGTCCAATATGTGTCGTGTATCCAATGGACCAATATTGTCATCCAGCCCATACCACAAACACTCTGTCTTAAATCAAAACGAATGGTCCAAACACCAATATCTATAAGCAAAATTAACAGGACCTAGTACAGAAAAGGAAATTTCTGGATGACCACCTTATATCAAAATGAAGTGGGATAAGTGCAAACAATAACTTGGAGTACATTATGATCTCATTACTTTAATGTAACTAACATACATCAGTTCAGGAAGCAGCCAACAAACATAAAAATCAGCAATTCCATTTTTCAGTTAGCAAACAGAAAAAACAGTGACTTCATTTTCCAGTCTTGCGCCTTTCTTCTTATCTTACTTTTCAGGTTTCACACCTTTCTTGTTATCAGACTTTCCAGGTTTTACACCTTTCTTACAAGAGCTCCTAGGATATTGCTTCTTCTCTAGTAGATTAAGACACCTCTGTAAGAAACCAACCACCAGTGCAAAGAATACCATAATATGTGATCATACACCTTCTGGGCTGTGATGCGACAACACGCAAAAACAAAATGGGTTATTGTTTATGAAACATATTCATCGTCCTATAATGAATGACCTCCATGGTGGCAGGCATGCTGCTGGAGAACACTTGGTATAGATACGATAATACTATGATATAGCAGCTATATCATCCGAAATTTTCGTTTTGTGAACTGAACATATATGAACAGAACAAATCAATTATTATACTATGCAGATATATTGCAAACAAACTATAATATTCTCTATTGTACAATTTCTGAGCTATAAAGAGGCCGAGTCATACTACTTCTATTTCTCCACTATTTAATTTAAGATTTTTGTATGCCCTTAAGATTATGAGATTCTAGACAAGAACACACACTCACACATTTCTTGTTCTCTTCAGTCCATCCTGAAATTTTAAAAAGATATAAATATCTTATGGTGGCAATCTTTGTTCAGCCCAACCCACAAAAACACATCAAGTAAACCATATTTTTTAAATCGTCAAGCATGGTCATTCGTAAAACTACAGGACACAGTAAATAAGTTGACTGAAACTACAGGCTCATAACTAACACAGTAAAGCAATGGTCAACTGGACTATGAATAAAGTATGCAATTATATTGGTCTAAGTACCTACGAGATTACTCTCTTTGTCTCTCTCATATTTTTTTAGAAAATATATGAATGGTTTATTTTGCCAAATCATGAAATCCATGACCTTAATATTGTGATATGATTACACTTGCTGTAGATGAGTTCACCTTAGAGCCTCGAGCTTAAGAGTATGGATCTTTACAGCCTCCACTTAGTGTAAATTAGCATCTAATATGACGAATTCAGCTAGTAATTATTCCTAATATCAACTAAGAAGCTGATGGGAGAACTATTAATTTCCGAAGTTCTCTTGTAAACTTACCAACTACCTTATAAAATATAACTCACTGGTCCATAAGATCAACTAATATGGATATTGTGGCGTAGCTGTTTGAAACATAATCTACAAAACATAAAAAAGGTACTAAAACATTTGCATTGTAGTTCATTATGGTAAATTCCACACCTCTCAGTAAAACCTAAATCGAACAATATTGTACCTATCCTCCGAATACATGTACCCGTTTTTCTCGCTTAGGAAAACCTACATGACAGAAGACAGAGAAATCGTACTTGATTGCAGTAATTTGGGGATATCAGCGTCCTCCGCCGTCTACGGAGGCGACGTGCGCGGTGGTAGCGGCCTGCTAGGGCATCTGGGCGATGGCCGCGGGCAGCCGGGTGCGGCGCTTGCATCTGGAGATGGCGGCAAGGGCGCGGTATGGAGGTGCGGGGGAGACGGGGTCTAGAGGTGCGGACGTAGCGGCAGTGGTTCTGGAGGTGCGGCGGCGGCGACAAGGTCTTGGACCTAGGGGGCGGCGCTGGAGGTGGTGTCGGGGCTCTGGAGTCTGGAAGTGGCGTCGTACCTTTCTTTTTTCTTTTTCCACAACGTCCTAGAACTTAGCGAAATTTTTTTTTATTGCACTTTTTTTTAGCATTATCAAAAGTAGAATTAATTTATAGCTAATATCAGATTTAGGGCAGCGTCGAAACCGGCGGATGCGATTAGTAGATATCGTATCCGGCGGATACGATTCGCTGAAATCGAGGCAAGTTGTCGCATCCGTCGGGCGCGAGTGGAGGAGAAGAAGCCACGTCGGCCGACCGGGGAAAGCAGTCGCACCCGCCGGATTCGAAATCAGGGTGTCGGATCCGCCGGGTACGACATGTCTCCATGCGGGGGTGCTAACCGGTCGGCACCCCCCGCGCTGCACCCCAGCCCTCACTCGCCCGTTGCTTCGCTCTCTTCCTCTCTCTTTTGCTGTTTCTCTTCTTCAGCTCAAACCTCTCATTCTCAAATCTTATTTCTTCGATTCTGAGAGCATTTCTTGATCAAAATCAGTGTAATTTGTTGCAAGAAGTAGAGGATACCCAATCTACAAATGGGTTAGCTTTAGGAGAAATTTCGTTGGTTCATTTCGTCGCATTTTGGTGTAGTTGGTGTTAGTTTTCCTGTAGCTGTTTATCTGTTCTTAATATTGTTCTTGTTGTTCTTATGTTCTACAGGTTGATTTCGTAGCTGCAGAAGAGGTGTGACGTGAGGCTGTTGCAATGTGGTGATTTTCAAGCTTCAAGGGTAAAATGTTAATATCATACGGTGGTCGTATATTTTTTGTTGATATAGTTTAGCGGTGTAGAGATATGGGCTTAATTATGGAGAAATATTTATGGTGCGTAGCGTGGCATATAGATGTAGTTTGTGTAAAAAAAAATTGTAGGTGTTCTAGTGTTCTTGTTGTATTATGTAGCGTTCTTGATGTTGTTTATGTATTCTGCAGGTTATAGTGTTCTTGTTGATTCCGGTGCGTTGGAAGTGGTGTGACGTGAGCAAGTTTTGAGGTGGTCGTTCGCACGCTACGAGGGTAAAAATCTTATTCTCAAATAGTGGTAGTGTAATTTTGTGTATATATATTATAGCGGTGTAGTTGACGGAAGTAGGATTTTTTATGTAGCAGGAGTCATGTCTGGATTAGTTAGATTTGTTATTCATTATGGGTACGGTGCGGTCTGTAGCGGTGATGCTGGAGCTGATCTTAGTGACTTTGAGTATCATGAGGTGGAGTTCACTGATCCTCAGAGTATGCGTATTGGGGAATTCAAGAGGATGTTAATGGTGTTCTTAGGATGGGATCGTAAGCTGTACACTGTCAGCTTACAAGCATTGTGGAGCAACTCAACTAGCAATATATATTGTCAGTTGAAAGAGATAGAGCGTACCTCTCAGTGGGTGGGCTGGTTGAAAGGGTGTGAGCGGTGGCAAACATCCCCGATCGCCCTTGTGGTTGCGAAGCCAATTACTATCGGAGGGGAGGCCGAGTCAAGCCACAGCAACCAGACAATTGGTTTTGGTTCTTGGCAGAGCATGCAACCAGCTGATGAGCCTGCTGTGGCCATGTCATATGCCGATGACATTGGGTATGAAACAGGGCAGAGCAGTCATGCATTAGGTGCAGCGGCAAATGATGCAGGTGGCGAGATATTTTCAGACGATGAAGATGAGGTTTTGCAGCAGCAGATGGAAGCTGAAGATGTTGATGGAGATGCTGATGATATTAATTCATCTGACTCAGATGAAGAAGATGAAGAAGATGATCAGGATGAGGCCCCGATTCTGAAAGAATGGAATCAGGACTTCTCAAATTTAATGAGAGTGAACGAGGGGCACGATTCGGCATGGGAGTATCACCCGAACAGCATCTCAGTCGGTTCATTATATCCCGACAAGCAACGTCTTCAGGATGCAATAACTAGTTGGGCAATGTCCACGCAGAGGGTATTTAAAACAGTCGCATCAAACAAGAAATATTTGACAGTGGAATGTACCAACGAGAGATGTTCCGCTAGGGTGCATGGCTACCTCCGCAAGAATGACACCTTCTGGGTGGTGAGCGACCACGTGCAGCACACATGTATTATTAGGAACCAGTTGGTGGATCATAAGAACCTGAGTTCCACTCTCGTAGCTCGACTATTTCATACACAGATAGTCGAGGGCAAAGCTATGGAGGTAAAGGCTATCCAGAAGACAGTGAAGAAGAGATACAAGTACAACATATCTTACGGTAAGGCCTGGAGGGCTAAGCAGAAGGCGTTGGAGACGCGATTTGGGTCATTCTTTGACTCATACGACTCGGTTGTCCGTATGTTGCACACATTGCAGGAAAGAAATCCGGGCACCTATGTTGACATCCAAGACTCATGGTTTGCGGAGGACTCCACTGTGAAGGTTTTGGAACGAGTGTTTTTCTCGTTTAACATATGCATCGAAGCATTTAGATACTGTCGACCGATGTTATATGTGGATAGAACATTTTTGACAGGCAAGTACAAGGGTCAGATTTTGACGGCCATTGCACAGGATGGAAACAACCAAATCGTCCCACTGGCATTTGCTTTTGTGGAGAGCTGGTTGTGGTTCTTCAGACAGTTAAAGATAGCAATTGTGAAGGAGAGGCCGAATGTTTGCATCATTCGTAATAGGCATGCTGGTATACTGAGGGCGGTGAAGACGCTGAAAGAGACCGGTCCCGATGAAGAAACACCATGACTTGACTTGCAGAGCCGGTGGTGCATGAGACATCTAGGTGCCAATTTTTTCTCACAGTTCAGGAGTAAGAACTTATGAACCTATTCAAAAAGTTATGCAAGCAAAACCAGCAATGGAAGTATGCATTTCTCACAAAGAAGCTGCATGAACTAACTGGAGAGCATGTTAAACATAGAAAAGCAGCCCGCGCAGCCGCAGTAGCGGCTCATGCAGCTCTAGTAGCAACTCAACAAGAAACAACATTACCCCCAGAGGAAGAACCAATTGGACTTTGCGATCTGCCAGGATTTGATCCCCCCCCTCTTAGGAGGCGTCCTGGGTCTCGCATTAAGAACTTTGCACAATGGATAGAGCATGAGCCTGTGGAGAGGTGGTCATTGCTTCACGATGCTCATGGAGCTAGGTTCGGCTGTATGACCACTAACCTAGCTGAGTCATACAACTTTGTGCTTAGAGGAAATAGGGCACTTTCACTAACTGCAATTGTGGAGGGAATTTTCTATTGCGCACTGAAATATTTCAAAGAGAGACGGGAGGAGGCTGAAATGCATAATTTGAGAAATCCTAACACACCATACTGTGAGAAGATAGTAAAATACATGGAGAAGAAGATAGAAAAGGGTAGAGGACACATGGTCGTTGCCACCGGAAATGAGGAACTGAGGTTTGAGGTCCATTTACAAACGGACAAGTTTGGTACTGGCAACATCATGAGGACTCATGAAGTGAAAATTGGAACTGAGGAGTTTCCAACTTGTGAGTGCACATGCAACAAACCAAAGTTACTTCACTTACCTTGCTCACATGTTTTGGCTGCGTGCGGGATGTTGCAAATGGACCCAATGTCCTTCGTGTCCCCCTACTACGGGAGCATGGCTGTGGTTTACACTTGGACTGGCGAGATGCATGGATATCGTGCTATCGGTAATTTCAACACGGTAGATCCAGGGAAAAGGAAGTATATCCCAGATCCTAGTCTAAAGCGCACGAACAGGGGTAGAAGACAGTGTAGGCGCATCCGAAATGACATGGATGAATCTGAAGCCGGTGGACCAACTCGACAATACTTCCTATGCAATACATGGGGACATAAGGATGATAAATGTCCCACTTTCTACCCTAACCGAGCTACTCGAAGACGTTCGAACCGTGGAAGAAGAGGTCGCGGAAGAGGAAGAACGTAGATAATATGGGAGGAACTACGTTTTTATTAGAATTATGTGAGGAACTACGTTTTTATTTGTAATATGTGAGGAACTACGTTTTTATTTATAATATATGAGGAACTACATTAATATTTGTAATATGTGAGGAACTATGTTTTTATTTGTAATATGTGAGAAACTATGTTTTTATTTGTAATATGTGAGGAACTCCGCCGTATTTGTAATATGTGAGGAACTACGTTTTTATTTGTAATATGTGAGGAACTACATTAATATTTGTAATATGTGAGGAACTATGTTTTTTATTTGTTACTTTGTTTACGTTGTACTAATATTTCTTGTTCATATGTTCAGATATGGATTATCCATCTTTGCTTGATGACCGCGTTGAATATGATCATCGGGGCAGATTGCTGAAATATTATGGATTTCACGATAATACTCATCGTATCGAGCCTCTACAGTGTCGCACTCCGAATGAGTACTGGATGATACACCCTGCTTGGGTAGAAAGGTACAAAGTCATTTGTATTGATATTACTATTAATTCTTGCCTTTTGATTATCTATTACTAATATGTTTAAATTTGTTTGTAGATTGAAGTGGGCTGGACTTCTACCTTTCGCATGACTAGTAGAGTCAACCCGCGAGGACTTGGAGGAGCATCCGCGTCATGAGGTGATAGAGACCGAGAGGAAGATGACCTTGGACAGGGCTTTGCTCAGTGGCTTAGTGGACCGGTGGAGACCGGAAACCCACACGTTCCACTTCTGTTGGGGTGAGATGGCTCCTACTTTGCAGGACGTCTCATACTTGTTGGGACTTCCGTTGGCTGGTCATCCCATAGGGCCATTGAAAGTATCTAGAAATTGGGCGGCGGATCAGATTGCTCGTTTTAACGGAGTCCGTGGAGACGTGGCATAGATTCCTCGCATGGGCCTAAATATGCTTGGTTGAGGGAGTTTCAGGTATATTACTGCATTGTTATTTCATGTAATCTATTTCGAAATTCGGTTGCACTGTAAATTCATATGTTTTCTCATTCTTATCTTTGCAGATATGGAAGTTTCAACAGACTACTGAAGAACAGATTACTCGGTCCTTGAAGGCGTACCTGCTATGGTTGTTTGGGAAGATTATGTTCATAGAGAGTCACGGAGACACTATTTCTACGGGTTTCATCCCTATTGCACTTGAGATTGCTAATGCAGTGACTCCGGATGACATTACACCGAGGAGTTGGGGTTCTGCCTTGCTAGCATGCATGTACCAAGCTATGTGTATTAGTTGCCGCAAGAGTAAGCCACGTTCTATCCTCCTTGGATGCCCACTTTTTCTTCAGCTATGGTCGTGGGAGAGATTTGCTATTGGACGCCCAGACATTAAAGTGAGTGACCCATTTCCTGCTGATGAGATGGTGGATCCTGATGACATCGATATGCCAACTATTGCTACACTTTGGACACGTCGAAAGGTACATGCGTAACGATATTGTTTTCATTTTGCATTGCTAAAATACGTGTTTCACAAACTAACTGTTAAATTTTACATACAGAGACGGTTTGCCTTTGACCAGCTTAGGGGCTGCTACCAGTCAATTACCGAGGCATTTGATTTTTACCCCGGCGATAAGGTAATCTGGGACCCATATTCTTCTGCAAGTATCGCAGCTAGATATCCTGGTGGGCTTTCTTATTTGTGCACAAGAGATCACGAATACTGGCTTACAAAGTCCAAGATTGTGTTTGATATATTTGTGCAGGAGATGTCTCAACAGAGGGTTATGAGACAATTTAATCTTCTTCAGGATATAGTTCCACCTCCAGCGGATGAGCCCTTACTAGCAGAAATCCACGCGTAAGTATTGTTGACTGCTGCTATTTTTTATAAGATACATACCTGCAGACTGCTTCTATTTTTTATAAGATACATACATGCAGACTGCTGCTATTATGGTGCTAATGTTATAATTTGCAATAACATATTAAAAAAGAAGGGCACAAATAGGACCGTGGAGAAGTGGCTCACATTTGTTGGGAAATACATTAGAGAGTGGGAATATGCGCGGAATAATGTTTGGTCCTCAGATGTTCCATTCGATCCTGAACTCTTTGAGGAGTATTGTAGAAGGTATAACAGATATACCCGCACATGTCTCACTAAGGCAAGAGACCCCAAGGGATATTTCGAACCAGCACTATGTGATATATATGATGCAGGATCGTCGGCAGGCTTAAGAATACAAGCTGTAAGTTATTACAATTAAATGTTGATATGGTAAACTCTCTATTTTGTAGCTAATCGTACATATTATTTTTTGTTCAATTTTTGTAGGCCGATGAGGTTCACGGAGCCGTTAATGATATTTACCACTTCACACGCTCTCAGTCTACGACGTCTCTAATTCCACGCCAACCTGTTGTCACCTTTCTGGGCAAGCTGGAGAAGAAGCTACGTTCTATTTACTCCACTCTCATTTGTTGTACTGCTGATGATGTTCGTCAGAGAAGTGGACAAATGGACCCTCATACTTGGACGCCGCGTCCACCGCGGTATTCAGAAGTGCCTACGCCTCCAGCCCCTCTCATGCATGCTCCACGTCCACGTCTTGATCCACAGGCGAGTATGAGGCCACCTTCTACTGTTGAGCCTAGACGTTCAGCTTCGCGGCGCTCCACGTCGAGACAGAGGCCACCTCCTCCTGATCAGGCTGGAGGTTCAGCTTGGCAGCATCAGCAGCACCCTGATCCTTACCAGGCTGGAGGTTCAGCTGGGCCTTACCAGCAGCCTGCTCCTGATCAGGCTGGAGGTTCAGCTTGGCAGCATCAGCATCAGCCTGATCCTTACCAGGCTGGAGGTTCAGGCTATGTGCAGCAGCCGGAGTATGACTACATGAGCCAGCCGCAGTATGGAGGCATAGCGTCGCAGATTTTTGGTTATACTCCACAGATGGCCATGTCAGAAGGTACGTGTAGTTCACAGTTGTTGTATTTCTTAAGTTATACATAGCCGTAATTTCCTAATATATTTTGTTGCATTGCACGCTACAACACAGGGAGGGACGTCGCCTATGCAGGGATCGACTTGGATGACTGGTGACATTGATATTAACTCGGACCCTATGGGTGGTTATATGGCCTTGCTTACTACTCCTCCACCTGATCCCACACAGCTGTCACAGACCGACAACCAGGAGGTCGAGAGCACTCAGTACTATCGAGCGGCCCCTAACAGGTATGGATGGACGACGCCTCCGCCATGAGAACCACCACGTGCTCCGCGCCGTCGATGATCTTTGTGATCTTTGTATCTTTGTATCCTAATAATTTGTATGCACATTCATATTAGATATATATTTCTAAGCCCATATCTCTACATAATTAAGCCCATATCTCTACACCGCTAAACTATATCAACAAAAAATACACGACCACTCATAGATAAAACATCCGAAATATTTACCGCGACTAAAAATAATGCAAAGTAATAGAAATAACGAGTTTTTGGGTGCGCGTTGCTTGCCCGGTTGGGTGCGTGTAGTAAAAGCTGCCCGCAAACTACCTTTTGTATCCGCCAGGCAGGCAGGTGCGGGCTGCCTCGAAATCATCCTATCGTATCCGGCGGATACAAAATCTTCTTTTCCTATCCGCTGGATGCAACGCTGTCCTAGTTTTGTAATTTGTATCAAAAGAATCATAGTTCTGTAAATGCTAGAAAAAAGTGCACTATGAAAAAAAATTCGCTAGAACTTAGGGGTTTGATAATGGGCTTGCTGGGCTTTTCATACTAGTAGCTATTCATGAGTAGTATGAATTGGAAAAATGTACCATAAAACTTGCCAAATTGAAGCGCATGTCAAGAATGATGCTTAAACATTATGCTCCAATAGCTTGATTGATGTCTACCATATACATTGGCAAAGATAGAAGTGTCCTTTCAGCTTACGTACATTCATGACCTGGGTAGCCTTCTCTTTGCCGTAGCCATTGCAGATCTGGTACTCCCCTTGCAGCCCCCTCACAATGGTCACTGCAAACACCGACGGGTCGTCGTTGCCCCAGGTCGTGCTTTCGCCGAAGGTGGCCGTCACCGAACCATCCGTGTTTGCCTGCCGTGCCAGCAATAGAAAGATTAGAAACCTCTTGCATGCAACTCATGGTTCTACTACATCGATCCATCCTGCAATTAAGTTAGTTACCTGCAAGAAGAGCCCATTTGGTGCTCTAATTCTCATCCTATTCTTATCAGCGTCGTTTCGCACTAACTGGAAAGTCTCGGACGACCCCGGTGTGGCGGCTGTCGCTGCCACATTGCTCCCGGCGGCACTCACGAACTGGTTGCTGAACACCCTGAGGTTGAAGGTGTTCTGGTCGATACGCCAGAGCTTGAAGGTCTCCCAGCCGGAGGCTGAAGGCCGGAGGCTGAAGGCCGGTTCGCGATCAGCACACCGCCGCCACCATTCTCGGCAGCCACGTAGGCATTCTGCGTCACTGACTTGAACTGCAGCTGCGTCCCATCCTGCCCCATACATCCAAAAAAATTACACAAGTTAAGGAAGAGAACATGTCATTTTAGTGAATCAAAATTTCACATCATAGCGATACAAACATAAAGAGAAAATGTATAAACATTGGCTTGGTTAACTGGTTACCAGGAGATCTTTGTTGGGAATGCCGTCGAATAGGGAGGGCAGGATCCAGCCCTCGGTGACGAGCCAGCCTCCGAGGTTAGCCGCTCTGACGAGGGGACGAGGAGAAGCCGGGTTCGGCGGCGGGACTAAAGTTTGGGCGAGGGAGGACGGCCATGAGCAACACAGGAGGATGAGGAGGCACACGCCGCAAGAGCTCCTCATCGTTTGGGCACTGGTAGTGTAGTAGCTCTGTACTGTTGTGGTTTTCTTGCTGGTCAGGTGGTCGCTTAAATAGGAGGGTCAGGGAAGAGAATATCCAAAATCCATGTGTAATTAGCGGAATGCTCCATGTTAGGGCTGCTAAACTTAGCGCCATTAATTGCACGTTAGGAGAGACGAACCTTTCACAATGCATTGTATCTTAGCGCGATATCCTAGGTAATGGTGTATTTTAAGAGACAACTATCATAATGCATTGTCTCTTATATGTTGTATCTACATTAATTGATTTTGGGTATATGCATGTATTTGATTGGGCTAGACATGCATTTTTACCTATGATACCGTGCAAGGGTTGTAGCTTACTCCCTCTGTCCCAGTGTATAGGTCTCGCGCGTACCTCTAGGTCATCATTTTAACAAATATAATATAAATTTTACAATACAAAAATTATACCATTAGAAAGTACATAATCTAAAGTTTAGAGTGATATATATTTTGTTGTATATGCTTTATATTAGATTGATCAAAATGACGATCTAAGGATACGCGCAAGACCTATACACCGAGACGGAGGGAGTAGCTAAGATACAACACCACTCTCTTTCATCATTAATTAGGGTGTTATATCACCATTTTACCTATGATACCGTGCTAAGAGACTCCCATTGTGAAAGACCTTATACAAGTGTGAACTCTGTCAGGGATCCAATGGAATGTCAGCGCCGGTCTCCTTAGCTGAGTGGCAAGGTTAAGTGAGACCGTCCGACTGAAGCGGGATTTAACTTGGTTAGTTACCTCGGCTGAGCGGCAAGGTTAGTGGCTACCATCTTAGACAGCAAAATTTCCTGCCGATGCGGGAGTTGACTTCGTTAATTAGTTCGATGATAAGATGCCATAGCCTAGGCATATACAAAAATCAGACCTCTACATTATCACATGCATAGATGTAGATATAGATGCAGTAGACAGCTAGCTTGTTTCCTTTTAAAACACATATTATTTCTTAAGAACCAGATCCACCGCAGGACGGTAGAGGAATAGATATTAACTAAGCTCATAGTTGCGCTCTAGCTCACGGAGAACTAGGGAGCACACATTAGTTTTTGTGCCATGCATGTTCAATCTACTTGGGTTGAGTTTGAGCATAGGGCAATTTTGAGGGAGAAATGAAATGCATTGGAGGTTGTTTACAGGAGCTGTTTGAAACAAACAGGAGCACAAAAGAAAACGAAGAAGAGCACACAAGAATTCCCAACACGGTCAAGCGAGCAAGGTTTCTGAAACTGTAGGTCTTCTTTCGCGGTGTAGGTTACTTCAGGGAAGGGGGTAGGCTCTCCTGTGTGGTTACTTATTTTTTCAGTTTGTAACCCAGCAGAATCTCTGGCTTTCATATTCTTTTTTTTTTTTGGTGAAAGCCATACCTCTTGCTTTCATTCAGTATAAAGCAGAGCTGGCAGGTCTTTTCTATAAAAGAAAAAACATCTTCTTTTCGTGTCCAGTCATGTATATAGATTTTGCTATACATCCGAATTTTGCACACTTCTATCTGATACCTGGAATTTGTTGCTTTTTCCAAAGAAAAATAAATCAACTACAGCAAATTTTAGAGTGGCTACAATTTCGACACCTTGGTGAAAAGCTACAGTTAATAAGAGTAAGAAACAAATCACTTATAAAGGAAGGTGAAAAACCAACTTGATATACACATTTTCATTGAATTTGGCCACGGTACAGCTACAATGAACAAAATTGTGGCCTTGTTGAATTCAATGGGGGGAAACAAAGTGAAGAAAGAAGGAACAAAATCATCTATCCTGTTGATCCAGCTATAGCTTGCAAGGAAACTAACTATACAGGTATGTACCAACTCTAATATGTCAGACTGTCTATGTAAGCTTCCGTAGGTATTTCCTATCGATGCATACAGTGGCAGCCTGGCGACCCACATAAATAAAGTCACCACGCAGTCTGCCTTCTCCGTGCAAATTCCAGGAAAACCTGCGAAACAATCAACTCTGCTGCTGCCGCCGCCACTAAGTCGTCATTTTAATTACCTCGTGATCCTGATGATGTATGACGGCCACCAACTTATTGCATTTTCATCAACAAATCTTCTCAGTTATAAAGTTACTAGTTCACAGGACTCCAATTTCGGACCTGCTAGCAATCTAGCTCCAGTAAGCATTCTTGCTCTTGCACTGCCCATGAATACCTTTATATCCCTAGAATAATATCAAGGAAATTATCAGCAAGCCCAAAAAGAGACATATTGACTAATGCGAATATACATTTGGAGACAGCAGTTGAATACTGCGGACGGTCCATGAATTTTACCTGCATCTTGGAACCGAGCAGTCCCCATCAACACAATGTTTTGAATGGGCGAGCAGAAGTTTCCACATGAACATACACATCTGGCAACCTCCTTGGTTGCGAGTACCACATCGTACGCCATGGTAGAACAATTTCTTCATCATAATACAGAGTTTGAAAGTGCAATTATGCGGATCGTAGAAGCATTTTGATGCATGTACCAGACCCTCAATGTAGTCCTGCTTTGAAAAGAGGCACTTTATTAATATGAGATAACAAAAATTCCTATCATTTTCCAGAGATAATTAAATAAAATTGATTAAAAACTACACTATCACTACGTAAGAATTTCACACCTCACACTTCTTATTAAGCTGGATATGCTTAAAGTCACCAAACGAAATTACCTGGACAAGCAAGTATAAAACCTCCAACACTTGAAAAACATGAAACAAGTTTCACATGACATCTTTTATTATTAAAAAAAATCAAATTAGGCGAAGTCTAGTCAGATAAAAAGGAATGGTGCGATACAGAAAAGTCTTACCCTATGCCAAAATCATGTTCAAAACAATCCCAAAAAAGTGATATTCTACCTGAACTAGGGAAGGGAACAAAATATAAGAGATGCACAGCTTCTGTTTGTCTAACCCTGTTTTGCCAGTTTGGCGGTTTGTTAAATCATCTTATCCTACTTCAGTTACTAGTTTAACACAGCAGATTATAGAATAAGTTAAGCAGAAAGCAAGCTAAACCGTGAACAGGAACTGAAGGATACCTGTACAGTGTAGTTTGGCAATACATAGCGACCGTCCATCGGTTTAAGTTTATGAATGTGCAAATTTTCACCGCCTTGTTTATAGCACGACTCGCAATATTTGCAGCCAATGCAAACAAGGCATCGCCATGCCAAGCGTTGATCCATGGTACGGTGACAAGCAGAACAAGCTGAATCATGCAGATTATGAAGAATCATCATTGTTGAATGTTTTGCCCGTCGGAGCGTATCAAACTGGTATTGGTTATCTTGACAGTGCTTCAAGAAATCTATTCTGCTGTCAAAATACTTGCTTTCCATTGTTGGATCTCCATCATCAGTCTCTGGAAGAGGTTCTTCCTCTATCTGTAGAACAATTAGTTACTCTGGTCAGTATAAATTGTCATACATCATCAAAGAGCAGCATGCACATTGTGATTGCTTTATCCGGCTGATGAAATGAACTTAAAGTATAGCAGAGTTTTTGGGTAGTACTCTGAGAAATGTATGCTTTTGTTTCGTTGCAGCTGGGTGCCTGTCCTTTTGTGGAGCACTTAGCTCATCTGCATGGCATCTACAAGACGAATAACAAAAATAACTTCAGTAATGGAAACTTTGTCAATGAAATAGGTGATCATCGATGAACATAATCAAAATAAGTTCAAAAACAAGGGGCACATAAGACCATGTTACAATTTAAGTGCCAGACGATCAATTTTAAAAAGCTGGAAACTGATGGTTGCAAGGGCCTATCTGCTACTCCCTCTGTTTTAAAATATAAGATGTTTTAACTTTGTGAAGCAAATGTATCTAGACATCCTTTAGTGTGTAGGTTCACTTGAATATATACACTAAAAGGTGTCTAGATACATTTACTTTACAAACCTAAAACATGTTATATTTTGAAACGGAGGGAGTAGATGATAATGCATGAGTGCAGTTAATTTTTTTTCCAAGAGAACAGATAATCCCACTGGTACTATTTTACCAAGTTCTATTTGGTCACCGAAATACATATAAGGCACCAGTCTGTAAGTTCTAAATAAAACAATGTGATCAGAAGAAATACTTACTGATCACAAAGATGGAAGCTTTTGCAGGAGCCACAAACCCAACTTTTACCGGACACAATAGGTTGGTGGCAATGCTTGCAAAAGTGCTGAAGACAAAGCATAATAAAGTCTTCTTTCATTGTCCGCATCTTTTCACCAAGCTGCCAACAAGGAAAAATATGGTGTCAGTACCCACATTATACTGAAAGGTGGATATTAACATGATTTAAATTTTATATAGACTAACCTTGTGCACTAATAAGATATCCTCAAGGTCTCCTTTCCTGTCATCACGTTTGGCAACCCGTAGGAGCCTTCCTACTTGTGTCTCTTTCTTCTGTGAGGTCTTCTCATCTTTCTTCTCAAGGAGTCTCTCTGCTTCCCCAGGCCAGAAATCGTTCTCACAGTAAGGCAAGCATGCTGCTGAGATATTGGCCTTGCATTCACTGGTAGGCTGAAGGAAGAAGTCGTAGAGGGTATTGCGCTCCACAACTACACCCTCCTTAACAGCCTTCTTGACCAAGTTCTGGTACCTAAGAACATTCATGAGAAAGCCCAATGAAGGCACCATAAACAAATAATTAGATCGAAAAACATAGATAACTTGTTATAAATACAGACCAGCTCCGAAGCTTGTCAGACTTTGGCATTTTCTGTGACGTGGGATGACAATACAAAACATAGTCATCACGCTTTGTAGATGGGCAAGCCCATATGGAGCAGCTTACAAACCCTTGTTTCTTGCAGTAGTCCAAATAACCAATCTATAAAAGAAAACATACCATAAGAATTGAGCCCAACGTGAAATGAAGAATGTGTCAGTGTCAGTCGAATTTGAGTCTCATACCAATATTTCATGGTACACGAAGGTACGAAGAGCTTCCCCACTTGCAGATTTGATTTCAGGCCTGAAGTACTTGACAGAATCGATATATGCAAGATAAACATGCCTTCGGTTTGGTAATGGGCTAGCAGAACCATACTCCTGCACATACATGGCGAATAGACAAACATCCACACCTTCATTCTTTTGAAACAAGAGAATGGCCTGTATAAACAAAAGGCAACAAAATTTAGCCTCCTTTATGTACTAAATAGCTGGAATTATTATTACCATGGGAACTATGACAAAATAATTTGTCAAATAAAGCATTATTATCTGATCACCTTTGATTTGTATGGGAATTCCCCAGGATATTTTCCTTCTTTAAAAAAATCCCGAAAACGTGGTTGGACTTGAAGTACTCTCGCAGATGAAGAAACCACTCTAACAGTAAGACCATCAACTCCAGGTACCTAAAAATTGGAGGACAAAAGAGAAAATCACAATAATTTACCCCATAATTGACATCATATTGTAACACGATTCATAGAGAAAAGCAAACAATCAATCAACAGACAGTCTGATAAAGAATGAACTTCAGCAATCACAGCTAACTCCACGATTAGATTCTTGTTAAGTTGGTCATGAGTATATGATGTCATCACACCAAATTATCTTTGTTTGAATCCGACATAATTTAAACACTTTATTATTACCTCCGTCCCAAAATGTAAGCCTTTTTAGAGAGCTAACTTAGCTCTCTAAAAAGGCTTACATTTCGGGACGGAGGTAGTACTAGGCTACAGTTTAACAAAAGAAGATCCCAAAATACAATATAGATATCGCCCCATTATACATATATATTCCAACACAAGGATTAATGACCTAATCGAACCAAATATCATATAGAAGAACATAAATGCTCATTTCAAGTACAATCATGTACTCAATTACTAAGTCAACAGTATGAGATTACAATTACTAAGTCAACAATATGAGATCACAATATCTTATACTGAATTAATAAGCCAACAGCACAAGATTAAAACATAAGAGCTTCAACAAACATTGCAGATAAGAGATAACTCATGCGACTTCTTTTGTGTGTGGTACAAAATAATCATAAACAAGACAAAATACCTCTTCAAGGCCTTTTCCTGAAGCGCTTGCCCTCTGCAACCGCTCGAACTCAAGCCGCCCTGAAAGTCTTCGCTCAATATGATCACTCAGTTTAGTTCTTGGTAACTCCAGAGCTCCTAGAACAGTAGGTGACTCCAGAAAATTTATTGCTCCACTATCCTTCTCCATCAGTAAACATTTGGCACAAGTATATTCCGCCTCCTCCTCCACAACCTTAGGGTTAAAAAGAGCGCATATTTGATGCTGCCAAGCTTTACACTTGTCACATGCTACCCACTGAAATGGCATAAGTGAACAAAAGATGAGAGATTCGTACATAACTATGAATAATTAGAGAGAGAGAGAGAGAGAGAGAGATACGAAAAGCACATTACCCATTCAGGCTCAGCATCTGTTTCTGCATAATTGAACCTCCTTTCATATTTAGATTTTGCAGTACTAAGATGGTGACATTTGGCACATATTGAAGCCTTATCATTCCCATTTTCCAAATGAACGTAATAAGATCCAGTCGAATTTATTATCTTAAAACAGAGAGCACAGAATCGCGGAGGAGGTTCAAAAAGAAGCCTCTCCATCCCACATAAATTGCAAGTATTTTGGTCAGGCAAGCCAGACTGGAGTTCTTCCGTTGTCACCTTGCTCTGAAAAAAATAAAGCCAATTGTGACAACTGACAAGGGATATGAGCTAATAGCTTACCACAACTAATTGTTGCACAATACAGTTAATTCAGTTGCCATGACAAAGAAAAAACTATAACACTTCTTCAGACTGAATTAAGTGAAAGTACATTAATTAAACTAATTAAGACTGCATATAACTCGGTGACTAAGGATTAGGTGGTATTACAAAATAATGGAAAACCAATAGATCCGAAGGACTGCACTTACCGGACAACTATGCTGGTTCAAACTTCTCAAGTGATCTCTAAGCTCATCAGCAGTTAAGGCATAAAGTATTGATGCCCCTCTTTTCTTCATTGCACTTAAGCCGGCTCCTACTGCTGTTTGATCCACTGAGCTAAGCTTAGAGTCCTTCATCTCGACGTCACCATTTACATCACACAATTCTTCTTTTGCTTGTACAGCAGTCTCTGGTAAGCTAACAATGTCCATGCTATGCATATCTTCATTGGTTAGTCCAAGTACAAAATTGCTGTCCCCCAAGGAACAGCCAGAGGGTGACTTCGTAGGTAGCTCTGTGGTTTCAGACTGTACTGTTTTACTGGCAGAAGGCTGTTGTTCGTTTGGAAAATCTACTTTAGTGGAATGAACAGGACTGGGAAAATTAACCTTCAATCGTTTTGCCGGATGATGCTTGCCAGAAGATTCATCTGAAGTAGGCGAAGTTGGCTTTGATACAGTGCTATTTGATGTCTGTTCAGCTCTCGCCACTCTCTCTATAATAGAACCACAATTATCAGACTCAGCCATGTAGCGGCATTGGTTTTGGCTGAGTTCGTTGTTTAAATTTGAGCATTTCTCTCTGATCAAACCTTGGCAGTCCAATACCTGGCTGCATTCATTCATGTGCATGGATTCGTCAAGCCTGCATTCTCCTTTCATGTTCTGGCGCATTTTAGATTGGTCATAGAGATATGACAAGTCATGGCCTCCGGCTGTGATATTTGACTGATCTGACTGCTCTATTGGGTGACTACGTGTATGCAGCTCTTCATCACATTCTCTGTATTGTAGCGATGGTGGCACTTGGCTAGTGGAATATCGGTTGTCATTTGTACAATTTGCGGATTGATCACACATTGCAGGAAAAGAACTGGAACTACCAGAGGTCGACGGCTGTGGACTATCAACTTGATGACCATCACCTGGAAAATGTTGGTCATAATGTTTATGTTTATGTTTATGATGCAAAATAGCTCAACTTCAGGTACATACATAAGGTAAGTAAAATAACTTACCTCGGAAATGGTCCTTTGTATAGGAAGTATGCACTCCACCACTGAAATCCCCAGAAAAAGATTGACTGCATTTTGGTGGTCCTGACACAGATGGAGCAGCTTTGGTCTTCTTTACTAAGATTTCAGCTGATGAACGAGCAAAGTTGGCAGGAAACTTAGGGTGGCCATTTGATGCAGATCCTGCCAAAATCAACCAAACATTAAAAAAAAACCCGAAGTTGTGTTGCGACGATGCAGTAGAGAACTTGCTATAAGTTTGTAACTCACCCTGAGGATAAAATACATCATATGATATGTCTCTTGCATGCAGGGACGGATTGATAGAACCAGAAACAACTTTACCATGCTGTATATTTGAATCTGTAACTTCCATCCCAGGCTGTTCTGAGTTGTATGTGGGTAAAGCCACTGAAGAAGCCCAAGAATATCTACTGTTGCGGAATGATCCACAAGTGAGAACAGCATTCAACCTAACTTCTAGAGTTTCGAGATCCATGTACTGGACCTGAGAAAAGGGCCAAGTGTTAGCACGTCATTCAGAATTTCAAATGATCGAATTCCGCGAGTATATATCACAACAGCTAAAAGTAACAGTAACATGAAAGTTGTACAAAAACAAATTACAAGTATAGCTTAAGTTTGGAAAATCAGTTTATGTTCAGAAAATAACTCTAAAATATAAAGATGATGAAATAAAGGAGCATAACAGCTGTAAGCAAAAGAATACCACAGGCTATAATACTACACTCCTTTTACTTCAGAGACCAAGGAAACACGAAATCTACAAAGTTGATGAGATGACCATACATAACAATACTAAATGACACGTTTCAACCACTTAACCTCTGCAGCTGTATTAAAATATTTGTAGGGAATGGAGATATTACATTATCTAAACCCTTGATTCCATCAATAGGTAATAGACATTAAAGTTTGACTCCTGTGTTGAGCAGAAAATATAGTGAAACCGAGGGAAGAGTTATATTTGCAACAAGAAGCAACACAAACCTGCGATTCAGCATCCTTATAAAGCTGCTCATCGATACTTCTTGAGACTGCCTTGATATAATTCGGGTGCAAGTTACAGAACTCCTCCCTTGTTTTCAGGTAGTGTTCACTGGAGAGGAAAAGAAATCAGGATGTGATGTGGAAACAGGAATATCAACGACAAATTTGTAACCACAAAGACAGGACCGTTCCTTTTTCAAGCACTACAAATTAATCAATTATACATGGGTATCTAAGAATTAAGCACGACAATGATAGTGTCATCCATAGTAGCGAGCTAGCATTTTGCGCGGTTTCAAAACTTACATTTTGCTCCGAACGACCATACGAGCTGGACAAGCGTCTGAGCCCATATTATCCAGCTGGAGAATCTGCGCCGCGGCGCGTGCGAAAGGCTTCTGGATAGGAAAGGCGCTTGGCGCATACCGCTGCTGGATTCCTCGCAGGCTTTTCTGCGCCATCATCCTTGTGGATCACCTGAAAGGCCCAGATTTTGAGAGTCAGCAACAGTTCAATCGGCCTCTGCAGCCACCCCAAAGAACGTCACCAAAGAGTCCACATTTGCCTCTATACGCATTCCAATGTCAACAAAGAAACTGTATGACAATTATGAATTATTATTGACAGAGCAGCGATCGAGCGTGCGGCTCAGAGGCCGTGAGCTGTGGGAGGGACGGGTCGCCGGATGAGCGAGGCGCGTTGGGGGAATTTCCGGGACAGGAGGGGACGCGAGGAAACCCTAACCCTAGACGCGGCCGGTGAGATCCGGATCGGGGGGAGGGCGTTACCTAGGGTTCCCCGGCGCAGGAACGGCCGGGGATGCCGTGAGGGAGGGCTGGGGATGCCACGCTGGGGGTCGGGGGTCTCGCCGGCTGCGGGTGGCTAGGGTTAGGGCTATGGCGGCGGTGTGACGGGGAAGACGACGACGATGCGGGGACGAAGAGGACGGAGGCGAGAGAAAAAATAAGAATAAGGAAAGGGCGCGGCCCAGACACGGCCCAGGTGCGGATCCGAGTCGAAGACGAGCTGATACTGATACCGGCCCGGTTTTGGATTCATTCGAGATGTTTGTTTTGGATTGGGGGGGCGATCCTATTTGACGCTTCGGGCGTCAGGACGCGCGTTGACGCGTCTCCTTCCTCTACAGCGTCCTCTTCTTCCTTCGACCATCAGCTCCCCCCGCCTCCACCGCCAGCCAGTCCGCCCGCCGCCGCCGCCCGCAGCCGGCACCGCCTCCACGGTGCCTCGCTGCCCCGCCCTCCTCGACCGCAGCCCACCGCCGGTCCGCCGCCGCCCCGGCTTCCCTCTAAATCCCGCCCATCTTCGGCTCCGGCGATCCCCCGCACCTACGGTACCCTAAGATGCGTCGCCGGCGAGCTCCAGCACCCCCAGAACCCTAAGTTCCCCCCCTGCACCCAAGCCCTAAGTACCACTCCTCGCCTCCGCCGGCGACGCCGCGGCTAGCCGCGTCGTCGCCGTCTCCGGCGAGGTCCTGGCCTCGCCTCGCCGGTGACATCGCGGCCAGCCGCGCCGCCCCCAGCTCCGGCGAGGTCGTCAAGGCGGCAGGTGTTGTTCGTGTTCTTCCAGCTCCAACTACGCTATCTGCGGGAGGATGACGAAGGCATAAAGTAGGCTCGGCCCAGTTCATCGCGCTAATGAAAAGTGGAAGGAGAGGGGGTACGCGGAGACCTGGAATCGGACGCAAAGAGCGTCAAATAGGGATCACCGGATTGGGGAGCTGACGGGGAGAGCAAGTCAACACATGGACCCCGCTAAAACATAAGTAATTCCTCCGATTTATATTATTCTTTGTTAATATGGATGTATGTACCACTAAAATATATCTATATACATCTATATTAGTGAAGTATAATATGGGTCGGAAGGAGTATAAGATAACTGTTTGTTGTTGTTTTTTTTCCAAAGTGCATTGAATAGATCCGCAGACCTATCTTTACTAATTTTTCTTAGGCTTTCGCCGACAGAGCAAACATCGCTTTTCGATCTCAGTTTTATGACGAGGAGGCTCAATTATGGCGTCATCTTCAATCCTTGGGGGTGGGGGTGTGATGTCTCTATGATGGAGATCAACACGACCAATGATATGGCGAAGAGAATTGGAATTTGGACGAGAGAAAGCACCGAGTAGTTGAGAGACAAAAAAAAGGTGGACGAGGAATCGGTTCTTTCATTTGAAAACATGACCTGATCGATTGTTACACACTCCTCATAACATGGTGCCAACTCACACAAGCCACACGCGTAAAACCAACAACAGAATGATCCCTTTTATCCTTTTAGTCACTGACGCTGGGCCCATAGAGCTTGCCACCTCAACCTGGCAACTCGACGTCCACCATCGATGTTGAAGGTATGATATTCTGGGCAGTGCATGCAGACATCGCGCAGCCGGCAAAGCCAACCCCTTTTCTTCTTGCCGCTAGACAGCGACCCTTATGTTTATATCTAGAGCGCCAACCGGACCTCCAAGCGGCTTCGTCGTCATCGAGTGATGCACCAGGCTAGATCTGACGTTCTCAACAGGCGGCAGTACCGGAGAACCAAGCCGCCCATCACTCGGAGACACAAGCTCTGTACACCGGAGGGCAAGCCCTAATAATCGCGTTGTGGCCCAACCTGACCACCCCCAGCGACGAAAGGCTTGCAAAGCCACCGCATCACTGTGGGGACGGCAGCATGAGAGCCAGAGGGCATGGAGCCCCAAGATTGGCCGAGGGATAACGACATTGGGATGCTTCTGCTTTTTCTGATACTAATCATTGTCATTCCGTTTGTTCTTGGCTGATGCTACTGATTGATGGCGCCAGAAAATTAGCTGCTGGTGCCAAGTTGACGTGGGAGCAGACTGTCCTTGTGCGTGGTGGATAACCAGCCCGTTGGGAACCCCAAGAGGAAGGTATGATGAGTATAGCAGCTAGTTTTCCCTCAGTTAAGAAACCAAGGTTTAATATCGGTCAGGAGAGGAGAGACGGCGACGACTGAAGGTGTTGCGGAACCTGCACACACACAACCAAGTACTTTGTTCCCAACTTGCGATGAGGTTGTCAATCTCACCGGTTTGCTTGAAACAAAGGTTATGAGCGTATCGAGTGGAAAACAGTAAAAGTATGCGAGTAAAGTAAACAGTACGAGTAAAGTAAACAGGTAATAGCAATATGATGTAAATAGGACTGGGGTCCACAGTTCACTAGTGGTGTCTCTCCATAGATAAAATAACACATGCTGGGTAAATAAATTACAGTTGGGCAATTGATAGAATAAAGATAAACATGTTATGTCAAGAAGATCACTATGAGATTTACTCTGGGCATTACAACAAAATACATAGACCGTCATCCAACTGCATCTATGACTAATAATCCACTCCCGGGGATATCAATCCGAACACCCCAGTAGTATTAAGTTGCGAATAACAGATAATTGCATTAAGCAAAGTGTGTAATGTAAACAAAGCATATGCCCTTGAGCATATGAATGTTGTTTTATCCCTAGTAGCAACAGCACATCTACCACCTTAGAGGTTTCTGTCACTCCCCCAGGTGAAATAGAGGCATGAACCCACTATCGAGCATAAATACCCCCTCTTGGAGTCACTAGCAACTACTCGGCCAAGATAGCTACTAACAACGGAGAGCATGCAAGATCATAAACAACATAGAGATAACAAAAGATATAATTCAGTACAGCAACTTAATCATAAACACCAATATTCATCGGATCCCAACAAACCAAACATGTAGAATTACATAACGGTGATCTCAATCATGTAGGGCAGCTCACGAGATCTAAACATGAAGCACATGGTGGAGAAGACAACCATCTAGCTACTGCTATGGACCCATAGTCCAAGGTAGACTACTCACTCATCGCTCCGGAGGCAAGCATGGCGATGAAGAAGACCTCCGGTGGCGATTCCCCTCTCCGGCAGGGTGCCGGGAAGAGCTTCTGGACTCTCCCGATCTTCGGGTCGACGGCGGCGGCGGATCACGATGTGTTCTGGAAATCTGATCGGGTACTTAGGTTTTTTCCATCGGGAGGTCTTTATAGGCGAAGGGTCGATGTCAGAGGAGGGGCCAGGCTCCCTCACGCGGTGGTGGCGCAGGCCAGGGGCTGGCCGCGCCACCTGTGCGTGTGGGCCCCTGGTGCCTCGCCTCCTACTCTCCTTCGGATCTCTGGAAGCTTCCGGGTAAAATAAGACTTCAGGAACTTGTTTCGTCCAATTCCGAGAATATTTCCTGTGTATCACTTCTGAAACACAAAAACAGCAGAAAACAGGAAACTGGCACTGTGGCACTTGTTAATAGGTTAGTTCCAGAAAATGCATAAAAGTGCCACTAAATGTAACGAAACAATAGGCAAATGGTGTAAAAACAAGCATGGAGCATCAAAAATTATAGATACGTTGGAGACGTATCAAGCATCCCCAAGCTTAACTCCTGCTCGTCCTCGAGTAGGTAAGTGATAACAAAAGAATAATTTTTGAGGTGACATGCACCTGCACAATCTTGATCATATATGTAAGCATTGGTGAGATGGGATCATAAGAACTTAAAACATGGGCATGAAGATATAATCATGACAATAAGAAACTTAGCAACCATGTTGTAAACATGAAAATGAACACAAACAAAATATCATGAAAATGAAACAATAAAAGTCAAACGTGTGTTCAAATCATAAGGAAAAACATACAAGTGGTTTTCAGCTTGTCCTTCAAAGAGAGCAAAACATAAGTGCATAGGACACCTCAAAGTTTAAGAGGGCGACTAGATACAAATAATTTAAGAACAGGTGAAACCAATCATCATGAATCAATCAATGAACTTTGGGACAATGCATATCACACTAAGAATGACAACTATGCTCTCTTAATGGTGCATAAAGAAAGAAGGTGGTGACTCAACATAAAAGTAAAAGAAAGGCCCTTCGCAGAGAGAAGCAGTGATTGCAAGTTTTATAACCTTCAAAAATTATGGTACTTACCGGCTTTGAGCTCTCATTGCCCCCATCATAAGCATCTTGAATGGTTAAAGTTAATGCGAGAACAATTATGATGCATATGCTTGACAAATCATAAGTTGAAAACCTCGTGCCCCGTGAATACGAGTACCCAAACCTCATGCTACTTTACTTAGAGTCCCAAGCAAGGCTCTTGTCATTGTAAGTATATGCATATTGTCGTGGGGATGACTTAGGGGGCGCACCACGAGCCAGGCAATATGCCGGCTGGCGTCCCAGGAATCCCCGTGGTTTCGGCACGAGAAGGTCGGCTCCACCCGAAGGGCCGGCTGCGCCAGCAGCCGGCTGACGACTGTGCCGAGGAGGGCTGGAGCCGAGCGATGGAGACAAAACTCCTCCAACGGCCGTCTCGCCAAAAGCAGAACGGCCCCGACAAGAGCGACAGAGGCGCAGACAGGAATGACGAGCGCCACGACCACGACCAACCAATGAGAGGGCGAGGATCCTTCCCCACGGCAGGATCCGAGGCAAAGGAGAGGGGATATGCTCTCCAGATGCCGGCCTGGGGAAAAGGCACTTTATAAAGTGCCTTTGCCAGAGCGTGGTCAGGGGAGATCTGGCCAAGCACGCCGCCGCCAAGGAGCCGGCAGCCGGCCGAGGCGTTACCGAAACCTGTAACCAGGCCCCCGTCTATATAAGGGGGCCTGGACCCTTAGCATAGGGGATCGGATCTTCTTCTTCCTCCTCTAGCCGAACAGCTCGAGGAGCACTGTAATCGTTACAATCCAATCAATACGAAGCAGGCAGGAAGTAGGGGTTTACCTCCAACCGGGAGGGCCCTGAACCTGGGTAAATCGTGGTGTCTCTGTAGGCACAATCCCGAGCCGGACCCATCGTCACCAACGTCGAGCCCCTCCGATAAGCCTCCCCATGGCTACTGTCTCCAAATTCCTACGACAGTTGGCGCCCACCGTGGGGCAAAGCGCGGTGGCGAGCGGAGTCAAGTTCCGGCCGGGACCCTCCGGCGAGAAGGTCGCCTCCGGCCTCGTCTGGAGGTTCGGCACCTTCGACTTCGTCGACGACAACTTGGCCCACTTCGAGAACGGCTTCGGTAACGGCGGCTCCTTCCTCGACGTCGGCGGCCACCGCTTCTACGTCGCCAAGCCCTTCCCGGAGGAGATCATCGACGCCTTCGACTCTCCCTGCGACGGAGGCTCGAGCTGCGGCGAAAGCAGCAATCTTGGCGCTTTGGTCGAGGTGATGGCCCTGGGAGAGGATGAGGGCGGCGACTCACCGCGCCCCGCGCGCCCGTCGCTCGAGCGCCCACCTCCACAGGAGCAAGATGCTTCACTCCCAGAGCGGGACGCCCCGGATGTCTCCGTGGTGGACCTGCGCGCTCCCCTCGACCGCGTCATCGATCCCGCTCGGGTCGCCGAGGCCTTGGAGCGGACGCGCCTCGTCCTCCTTGGCAAGCAGGCTGAGGACGAGGCCAACCGGCGTCACGCGAGCACCACGCTCGGCGAGTTCTACGGCGTGCACAGGGATGCACCGGCCGAGCTCGCCCGCGACCTGCGCCGCAGCTTCGCCACCACTCTCCCTGGCCAGATCCAGCGGTCACCATCGGCAGGCCGAGGCCGCGGAGGGCGTGGACAGGGCGGCCGCGCTCCGAGCGGCAGCGCCCAAGGCTGCCGCGCCCAGCAAGGTGGTAGAGCGAGCGGACCACGCTTGACCGCGGGGTCAGCGCCAGGGTCGGAGTCCCAGGCTCACCCAGCGGCGCTGCACATCCACCTGTGGCTAGACCACGTTCAGGCGTCCTCCAGGGGATCTGCTAGCTCAAAGCGAGCGGCTTCAGACCAAGGAGGCCCGGGGGCTGCAGGCAGCGGTCATGGGCGCAAAGAGGGCAAGTATACCCTTGATGCTGCGCTCGACCAGCCGTGTAAGTTTCACACCTCCCCGGGCAGGGAAGCGACCCACTCCACGCGTCAGTGCCGTTTCATGAGAGAGCTGGAGCAGCGCGCTCGGCAGATCCCTGGAGCGCCGCAAGCGCAACCGGCTGGAGGTCAGGAGGACCAACGGCGCGAACCGGCTGGAGGCGAGCCGGACCAAGATGACGACTTCCCGACGGATGTGGAGCAGTATCATATCTTCACAACCCCCGGCAAGGACAAAAGGAACGACCTTTGGCATGAGGCAGAGGTGAACGCCGTGATGCCTGCAGAACCCCAGTTCATGCATTAGTCTGAGGCGGCCATTACCTGGGGGCGCGAGGACCACCCAGGGCTGATGCCCAGCCCTGGAGAATACGCTCTGGTCGTGGACCCGGTCGTATGCTCCGATACGCACATGTGCCGGTTCTCCCGCGTGCTCATCGATGGCGGCAGTAGTATCAACCTTCTTTACCGGAGCTCTCTGGAGAAGTTGGGCATCCCGCTTGCTCAACTGAAACCTAGCCGGCTCACCTTCCATGGCATCGTGCCTGGGCATTCTTGCACCCCTTTGGGCAAGGTGCAGCTGGAGGTTCTCTTCGGAAAGAAGGGGAACAGCGGCAATCTGGTTCGAGGTGGTGGACATCAGCAGTCCCTACCACGCCCTGCTAGGCCGACCGGCCTTGGCCAAGTTCATGGCCGTCCCGCACTACGCCTATCTGAAGATGAAGCTTCCGGGGCCCAGAGGCGTAATCACGGTCTTGGGGAACTTCAAGAAGTCCCTGGCCTGCGCCAAGGAGAGCTCGCAGCTGGCGGAGGCGCTGGTCGTCGCTGAGGAGAAGAGGCAGCTTCTACACCGCGTGGAGCTGACTCAGCAAGATGTGCCGGTTCGCCAGTCGCCGGTGGAGCAATTCAAGCCGGCCAACGACACCAAGAAGATCCTGCTGGACGAGAGTGACCCCTCCAAGTACGTCATCATCGGCACCGGCTTGTCTGCCAAATAGGAAAGCGAGCTCACTAGCTTCCTCCGTGAGAATCGGGACATCTTTGCATGGTCTCCAAAGGACATGCCTGGTGTGCCGAGGGAGCTGGCTGAGCACGCACTCAACGTCCGGCCGGACGCCAAGCCGGTCAAGCAGCCGCTGCGACGGTTTGCAGAAGAGAAGAGGAAAGCAATTGGCGAAGAGATTGCCCGGCTCCTTGCAGCCGGCTTCATCATGGAAGTGTTGTACCCTGACTGGCTCGCGAACCCAGTCTTGGTTCTGAAGAAGAACAACACTTGGCGAATGTGTATCGACTACACTAGCCTCAACAAGGCTTGTCCCAAGGATCCTTTCGCACTGACACGGATCGACCAGGTGATCGATTCCACAGCCGGCTGTGACCTGCTGTCCTTCCTGGACGCCTATTCAGGTTACCACCAGATCCCGCTCTTCCAGCCGGATCAGATCAAGACCTCCTTCATCACCCCATACGGAGCCTACTGCTACGTCACCATGCCCTTCGGCCTGAAGAACGCTGGAGCCACTTACCAGCGAACCATGCAGCGATGTCTGCAAGGGCAGATTGGGAGGAACGTGCACGCCTATGTGGACGACGTGGTGGTGAAGACCAAGCAGAGCAACACGCTCCTGGACGATCTCAAGGAGACCTTCACCAACCTGCGGCACTATCGCATGAAGCTTAACCCCGAGAAGTGCACCTTCGGTGTGCCGGCTGGACAGCTCCTAGGCTATATCGTTTCCCAGCAAGGGATCGAGGCTAACCCCTCGAAGATAAAAGCCATCGAGGCCCTAGAGAAGCCCACCCAGCTCAGGGATGTGCAGAAGTTCGCTGGCTATCTGGCCTCGCTCAGCCGGTTCGTCAGCCGGCTCGGGGAGAAGGCCATGCTGTTGTACCAGCTGATGAAGAAGACGGACCACTTTGTTTGGTCCCAGCGCGCAGATGACGCCTTCAACGACCTCAAGCGAGCTTTGTCTACTGCGCCGATCTTGGCAGCGCCGGCCCCGCGGGAGCCAATGCTGCTCTACATCGCAGCGACCCCACGCGTCATCAGCGTGGTGATCGTGGTGGAGCGCACTGAAGAAGGCAAAGAGCTGCCAGTTCAACGCCCGGTGTACTACCTGAGTGAGGTGCTCACTCTCTCCAAACAGAACTACCCGCACTATCAGAAGGTTGCGTACGGCGTGTACATGGCGGCCAAGAAGCTGAAGCACTACTTCGAAGAGCACCCAATCACGGTGGTAAGCACCACCCCGCTCTCGGAGATTATTGGGTGTAAGGACGCGTCGGGAAGAGTGGCCAAGTGGGCGATTGAGCTCGCAGCTCATACCATTCAGTACAAGCCCAGGACGACGATCAAGTCGCAGATCATAGCGGATTTCTTCGCTGACTGGGGAGAGCACCAGTACTTGCCGCCGGCTCCAGACTCCACCCACTGGCGCATGCACTTTGATGGCTCCAAGCTGCTCGGGGGCTTGGGAGCCGGCGTCGTCTTGACCTCTCCCAAGGGAGACAAGCTGCAGTACGTGCTGCAGATGCATTTTCGAGCATCAAACAACGTCGCCGAATACGAAGCCCTGGTGCATGGGCTCAAGATGGCCAAGCAGATCGGAATCAGGAGGATTCTTTGCTTCGGAGACTCCGACCTGGTAACGCACCAGGTCTCAGGGGATTGGGACGCTAAGGACGCCAACATGGCCTCCTATCGCTTCTACGTGCAGCAGCTCAGTGGATTCTTCGAGGGCTGCGAGTTCCACCATGTCCCCAGAGCAAACAACGAAGAAGCGGACCGGTTGTCTAAGATCGGCTCCACCAAGCAGGATATCCCGGCTGGGGTGTCCCTGGAGATCATCCACAAGCCGTCAATCAAGCCTTCGCCGGAGTCCATATCCATCTACGTGCCTGGAGATCCGGCCCCGGCTCTGGTACCGCCACCAGACCCAGGGGAAGCCGCCTCGGGGCTGAAGGAGCTAGCCGGCCAGCCCAGCACGGCCGGCTCGACGAAGAACGAGGGGACTGCCGGCTCCATGCCCGCTCCTCCAGCCGGACAGTCAGATGAAGCCGGCACGACGGCGGACCCGGGGGCTGCCGATCCTCTGGTCGCCAGTGTCTTCCACATTCGGGAGATACCTTCTTGGGCGGAGCCATTCTCCAACTACCTCATCACCGGAGATCTGCCGCAAGACGAAGTGGAAGCTAGGCGAATTCAACGTCGAGCGGGGGCATACACCATCATCAACAGCGAGCTGTACACGCGCAGCGTGTCAGGCATCTTCCAGAAGTGCATCGAGCAGGAAGAAGGGATGGAGCTGCTAAGGGAGATACACCAAGGGGAGTGCGGACACCACGCCTCTTCCAGAGCTTTGGTGGCCAAGGCCTTCCGCCATGGTTTCTACTGGCCGATGGCCAAACAGAATGCAGAGCAGCTGGTGAAGCAATGCAACGGCTGTCAGCGCTTCTCCAAGCACAGAAACACTCCAGCGGCAGCCCTCAAGACCATCCCGCTCGCCTGGCCATTCGCTGTCTGGGGCCTGGACATGGTAGGGCCATTCAAGACCGCACCCGGGGGCTTGACGCATCTGCTGGTTGCTGTGGACAAGTTCACCAAGTGGATCGAAGCCAAACCAATCAAGAAGCTCGACGGCTCGTCCACGATCAAGTTCTTCAACGAGATCATCACGAGATATGGAATACCCCACAGCATCATCACCGACAACGGGACAAACTTTGCGAAGGGAGTCTTTGCTGATTACTGTGGTCAGAAAGGCATCCGGTTGGACTTAGCATCGGTGGCGCACCCACAGTCAAATGGACAGGTGGAAAAGGCAAATGGGCTGATCCTAGCCGGCATCAAACCAAGACTGGTCGAGCCTCTCGAGCGCTCAGCCGGCTGTTGGGTCGAGGAGCTACCCTCAGTGCTCTGGAGCCTGCGCACCACTCCAAACCGTTCTGTGGGCTTCACACCATTCTTCTTAGTCTATGGAGCAGAGGCGGTGTTACCCACGGACATCGAGTTCGATGCTCCCAGAGTTGTCCAGTACACGGAGCAACAAGGAAAAGAAGCTCGCAAAGATGGTGTCGACCTCCTCGAGGAGGCTCGAGAGCAGGCTCTGGCTAGATCAGTGCTCTACCAGCAGCTGCTGCGACGATACCACAGCCGGAAAATTCGCCCGCTCGCGTTTCGCGAAGGTGATTTCGTACTCCGGCTGGTCCAAAGCACTAAAGGCATGCATAAGCTGTCTCCTCCCTGGGAGGGACCGTTCATTGTCAGCCGGGTGTTGGGCAATGGGGCATATTACCTCATCGACGCACAAGAGCCCAGAAAGAACAAGGCAGACAACTCTGACAAGGAGACCGAGCGTCCCTGGAATGTCAGTCTCTTAAGACCTTTCTTCTGCTAAGGCAAAAGCTTGTACCCCGAAAATGTGTCAATGAATAAAGGAAAACGGAGCGGCAAGTTACGGCCGGCTCCGGGGAAAAACACTCCGTGCATGTTTTACTTCCTGCGTTATTCACTTGACCGGCCGCCGGCTCCAGGCACCGAGCCACAGCCGGCTGCCCCGAAAACGACCGATCTCTCGCCAGCCGGATGAGTACCGCGTATGACGAAGGTCTCGAGCCCAACCTCCACCTCCCGGCTCCGCGTAGCCGGACTGATAGGAGTCGGCAGGCCACATACGAGGGAAAGCCGCGGAGCAAAACCACAAGCGACAGAAAAAACCCGCTCAACCAAGCGTCAAGGGTAGTGTCTGTCAACTAATCGTAGGCTAGCACGAGTCGGGAGCCCGATAGACTGAAGTACTACTTCTCACTCCGCGGCACGCTCCCACCCTAGGCCGGCATTCGGCTGCCGGCCCAAGGGAGACCAACCGGCACCAGGCTACCGGTTGGGGGTAGAAGGGCCGAAGGGTGGGAAGATTAAGGAAAAGGTTGAGGGAACCGGGCAAGTGCAAAGCCAGCGGGTAGCTGACAGATACGATCTTTGGCGTTTGGGCTGAGAAGCCACGCCCAAGAGGTTCGAAGCTAGAGCTGCCTCGCCTGGCAGTTGGCATCGTTCGCGAGAAGTTAGTTTCGAGCTAGCTGATAGTCCAGCTACCCCAAAACTCGGGGGCTAGGGGGAAAGGGAATTGGCCCTCAGAAGCAGGCCAGCTCCAGTACCTCGCCGGCTGTCCGAGCAGCCGGCGCTGCGACACGATCGACAAGCAAGCAACGAAATCGAAAACTTAAGACTCGCAAAGCAACAGCTAGAGCTGGAGGCTAGGAGGTCTGCTCCAATCATGACTCGAAACATGCGAAGACTTGGGAGAGGAAAACGCGCCGGCTCCGACCCTTGCCCGAGCCGGTACCAGATGCGCCTCCTGTTCCGTTCGCACTGGAGCCGGAACTAGCCCATCTTTCCTGGAGCCGGCCAGCAGAAGTGCCGGTCCATTTGCGCTGGAGCCGGAGCTAGCCCGCACTCCCCAGAGCCGGCTGGCAGGAGCATCGTTCCTTCCGCATCGAAGCCAGAGGAGCCCTGCCCGAAGCGTTTGCACAGGCCAGTGACTATCGTAGTCTCTACCTACTGATTTGCACAACAAGCGATTTCGCTAAGGGAAGAACTGTCGCGGCGCAGCGATATCGAGCAGAAGGCATTTCGCGCGATGGCAAGAGTACACAGTGAAGGAAAGACATTTACACAGCAAGCGATGAAAAGCGAACAAAGACTTGCAGAAAACTAGAAGAGTTCGTTAAGGAGCCTGACGATTACAAAAGTCCCCTAAAATACTACCCTAAGGATGCCAAGAGTTCCTCGCCCGGGAGATCCTCGCCTTCCCAGCCCACGCCGGAGGCCGGAGAAGCTCTCGTCCTTCACGGCTGGGAGGCGTAAGTGCGGGCGGAGAGGGTGGCGTCGAAGAAGCAGACGGTGAACTCCTTCTTCCCGTCATGGCGGGTGAGGAGGATGAACCAGCCCTCGTGCGCGCCATAGTCGAAGAAGAACTTCGACCACCCGTTGCGGAAGTAGCACTCCCCCTGGCCGTCGTAGTAGACTTCGACGTGGTACGACGGCTGGCCGCCGCTGCATTCCCGCAGCTTGGCGTAGGCCATCTCCTGGCCTTCCATCGAGCGCGCGAACTGGGACGGAAGGCGGAGGCGGTCCCGAGACCCGGCGAGCGCAGGAACAACACAGGTGGACCACCCCTGGGCCGATACGTAGGTCGGCGTTTGGAGCGCCAGTCTCTCCAACCAGGGTCGCGACGGGCCAAGCTGAGGAGGGGCCGCCGCGCGAGGCCCCGTGGAAGTGGCGTCGACCTTGAAGACGGCAGGGGCCTTTTTGTTCTTGCTACCCAGCGGCCGCCCGCGGCGAGACGAGGAAGGCGCGGCGACCGCCGCGGGAGCCTTCTTTTTCCCGCTTCCCTTCGGGCGGCCTGGTCTCCGCTTCTCTAGGACGCCCGCGTCGCCGGAAGCTCTGGCCATCTGGGGCAACGAAGGAGCAGCAGCCGCCGCAGAGGCGGGCTTCTTCCCGCTTCCCTTCGGGCGCCCTGGTTTCCGCTTCTCCGGGATGCCCGCGTCGCCGGAAGCCCCGGCCACCTGGGGCGCGAAGGAGGAAGAAGCGGCGGCTGCGGCCTTCGCAGCAAGGGCCTCCAAGGTGCTCTTGTTTCGGCTCCCTTTCGGGCGACCGCGCTTCCGAGATGCGGAAGGCGCCGCTCCCGGCGCCTCGACCTCCCTTTCGCTCTCCTCCGGGACCTTGACGTCGCTGGCAGTCGAATCGCTAGGGGACGACATGTTCAGAGGCGAGGGGAGAAGTGGGGAATGCCCTGCGCAGCTAACGCGCTCGGTATTTAAAGAAGAAGGGCAAGAGGGCAACCCCCGACGTTTCAGTAACCAACTCCCACGTCGTGCGCCACCGCGGTGGTTGCCGCAGCGGATCGTGGGAGGAGTTGATGGGACTTGCCGCTGACGTATACCGGCCCATCCCACATGACGACTTGAGAAGTTATGGTGAAGGGAGTTCCGAGGTCAAGGTGATTAGACTGGTCACTGGCGCACTGCGCCGGCCGTTGCGTGGAAACGAGACCCGAGGCGGTGCGATCTCCCAAGAGGCAACGCACCGATTCGAGGCCCCCAGCCGGGCCGCGTCCTGGAGCCGGTTCGTCCCGAGACGGCCGGAAGGACTCCGCATGGCCTAGCCCTGATGACTGGATCGACCCAGCTGGATCGGGGATCCTGAGACTTCGATAAGGACAATCAAGACTTCGGCGAAAAGAGGAACCCGCCGAAGCCCCATGCTAGCCCATGAGACTTCGCCAGTTTCGGGGGCTAGTGTCGTGGGGATGACTTAGGGGGCGCACCACGAGCCAGGCAATATGCCGGCTGGCGTCCCAGGAATCCCCGTGGTTTCGGCACGAGAAGGCCGGCTCCACCCGAAGGGCCGGCTGCGCCAGCAGCCGGCTGACGACTGTGCCGAGGAGGGCTGGAGCCGGGCGATGGAGACAAAACTCCTCCAACGGCCGTCTCGCCAAAAGCAGAACGGCCCCGACAAGAGCGACAGAGGCGCAGACAGGAATGACGAGCGCCACGACCACGACCAACCAATGAGAGGGCGAGGATCCTTCCCCACGGCAGGATCCGAGGCAAAGGAGAGGGGATATGCTCTCCAGATGCCGGCCTGGGGAAAAGGCACTTTATAAAGTGCCTTTGCCAGAGCGTGGTCAGGGGAGATCAGGCCAAGCACGCCGCCGCCAAGGAGCCGGCAGCCGGCCGAGGCGTTACCGAAACCTGTAACCAGGCCCCCGTCTATATAAGGGGGCCTGGACCCTTAGCATAGGGGATCGGATCTTCTTCTTCCTCCTCTAGCCGAACAGCTCGAGGAGCACTGTAATCGTTACAATCCAATCAATACGAAGCAGGCAGGAAGTAGGGGTTTACCTCCAACCGGGAGGGCCCTGAACCTGGGTAAATCGTGGTGTCTCTGTAGGCACAATCCCGAGCCGGACCCATCGTCACCAACGTCGAGCCCCTCCGATAAGCCTCCCCATGGCTACTGTCTCCAAATTCCTACGACACATATCATTGAGAACCGCCAATGGGGTACCTCCGTGCCCGATGACATGGAACAAGCCCACACCAAAATGACAGGACAAGCAGACAATGAACACCTCGACATCTCTTTTATTTGCCTTTTGTTTAGCTTTTTATTGTGAGATGCGTCGTCGAATGTTCACCATGGGTATGCTGCAAATTTCCACCATGAATTATGCATGGCTTAGATTGGCGGCCCGGCGTTTCCCTAACACATATACAAACTCCATGATCCCCACAAGATTCCCAATTCATTTCACACCGCGGGCATCCATAAACAAAAGATCACGATATCAACTCAATTAAGATGTGCAATGTTGAAAGCTTGCCCCATGACAGCATGGATGGGCTAGAATCCAACTTACAACTTGCAAGCATAACAACTCAACATAAGAGACCACAATGTCAAATTTTTAAGAACAGGAAAAAGTAAAGTGTGCCTTCCGGTTCGTGAGAGCTTTACTGACCGAATTTCGCATAACACTGGTAAGAGTTTAATTTGAAGAAAAAATAAAAGCAAGTCAAATTTACTTGGAATAGCAAATTGCTAGTAGGTATGTATGGTGGACACTTTGGAAAACTTTGGCTTTTAGGAGTTGGATGCACGAGTAGAGCTCATACTCAGTACAAGGCGAGGGCTAGCAAAAGACTGGGAGCGACCAACTAAGAGAGCAATAATGGCCATAATCATGCAAAGCGACAAAGCGACTGACGAGGGTTAACTCGACAAATGTCCTAGATGAAGGACTTAGGATCGGGGAGATAGGGCGTCGGATGAACTCGAAGGTAAAGTTAGTCGAAATAGGTGTGTATCGAAAGTAAACTTGGGTGTTCAACCTGGCTTGCTTTCAATCTGCCCTACGCCGTCCCCTCCTGGCCCCTATATATAGGTGGCCAGGTCTCGAGGATCGGGTAGGGTTCGATACAGATTACAAATATCGACATACGGTATTAACTCGTATTCGACTATCATTACAATTGGGCCTAGTTTATCGGGCCTCAGGGGTACTCAACTAACGGGCTCTATTAACTATACCCTTGTCAGTAGCCCCTGAGATTCTACCAGAATTGCAGATTCGGGTTGAATCTCTAATCTTCAAATCTTCGACTTGATCAATTCTTCGACTTTATCTTCAAATCTTCGACTTGGTCTTTCGACTTATATTGATGATAATTTGCTCGCAAGGGGTCTCGATGAACAAGCCTGACAACTCTGACGGATCAAGAGGTCAGTTAACTGCCGGAACAGATACTTGTCACCTACTTCAAATTCAATCCCCTTGGACTTGAATTCGGGATACCGGTCAAACTCACTCTTTTGCCTCATTTAGGACTTACAAAAAATGAGTCCCAGTGGTTCTCAGGGTACCCAGTGCGTCCACCAGGATTTTCTTCGCGTCATAGACACGGATACATACCAGCAGAGCGCATCCATGTGCGTATACCAGGCCACACAGGACGGATCCCGGGGTCTTACCTTCGCGACAAGTCACGGCATTCGAGTTTTGTTGTGATAACGCAACTCGAGGATCTTATGTCGCAGTCAAAGTTTGACTGAAAATATTCGGGTTTCTACAACCATAAAACTCGCTCCTGATGGGAGTAACACTTCTCCAATCTTCAATGTTTTGCCAATGAATATCGTCGGGTGCGCGCTCAGCGCTCCCGATGGGAGTAGCCCCCGAGGCTATAGTCGAAAAAAGATTTTTTCGAGTATAGGCTCAAGAAATAATATAGCTCGTCACACTTCAACTCGAAACACCTTACCTGCAAAATTCTTCAACTCGAGATACTTTCAAGAACATCTTGTCTTCTAGTTCAGGTCCACTACTTCAATGAAGAGTTCCACTCAATATTTATGCAATTAACAGCCCCCAAGGCTTATAACCAAAAGATCCTTCATATCTGATTCCTTCGATAAGTTTCAGCATTCGTCGGCGCCATCCTTTTACCTTTATATGTATACTTGATGACGTCAATAAAGACGTAACTCTTCATCAATGCGAACCGTTTTATGGGTAGCACTGTAATTTTCCCGATTTTTTGACCGTTTAGTGGGCTGCACGATTTTTGACCGTTGGTGGGCTAACGTTTCCGATCTTTGCGCCACGACTCAGCCCACGAGCTTTCTCCCAGAAGATATATAACTGGCATAGTGGGGAATCGTACTGTTCACCAGCTCGTTACCTCCGCCGCCTCCGTTGCTGATCTCCTCTGCCTCTTCCTCTCTTGCGGAGCCCCCGAGCGCACTTTTGTGTTGTATGCGCGTGAAGCATCTGGCCACCAGGAGCGCTATGGCCAAGTCTTCTGCCACCAATTGGGTCCGCTCCACCATCACCGAGAAGGAAGTGGAGAAAGCCACGGCGGACGGCCTCAGTGCTGCCGAAGATTCCATCAAGTTTCCCAGCACCGAACGGATCCCGAAGCCCCCGAGCGGTTACCGGGTAATGTTCCTTGCTCTCCTCTTTCGCGGTCTGTCACTTCCTGCCCACGAGTTTCTCCGTGGGCTGCTATTTGTTTATGGTGTTCAGCTCCATCAGCTCACACCAAATTCCCTTCTCCATATTGCTTGCTTCGTGACTCTCTGCGAGTCATTTTTGGGCATTGAGCCCCACTTCACTCTCTGGAGATCGATCTTTCGACTCTGCCCCAATGTTTCTCTGGCAAGGAAACCCGAACTGGGCGGAGCCGTCGTTTCTGTGCGCCCTGAGGCGCAATATCTTGAATTTTCTATGGCCGCATCTGTCCAAGGGTGGAGGACAAAGTGGTTCTATATCAAGGACCGCAAATCCTCTCCTGAAGATAGATTCGGCCTTCCTCCCTTTGACGCTTCTCAAGAAGTGAAGAAATTGAAGTCATGGGACTCGCTTCCCTCAGATGCGGAAGTTGCACAAATTCTTCCTCTTCTATCCCGCATTCAAAATCTGAAAACAGGCCTAGGAGGTGCTTTGTCGGGTACCCAACTCATGGCGTTTTTCATACAACGTCGAGTTCAACCCCTACAGCACCGCCTCACCAAGCTTTGGACTTATTCTGGCTTAGAAGACCCTACTCGCATATCTGAGGATCTGATGTCGAAAGAAGATGTCGACAAGCGAGTCAGGAATCTCACCAAGCTCACCAAGGAGCACTCAGTTGCTGACCTGAAGGCAGATTTCTTCGACTCCGTGCACCCTATTCCTGAGGTATACATCGCTGCATCCACTTTTGTCAAACTTCTCTTAATTTCGACTTGCATTACTCTTTGCCTCTGCACTCTGCTGATTTATTAATATGCAGGGTCACCAATTCATTGTTTCTCGTCCCCCTCTTCCGGAGGAAGGGCCCCTTCCTGCTGATCTAGCATCTCCTGCATCTGAAGCCCCCGAGGCTGACGAAAGTCAGGACGGAGATGATGTCGAAGAATCAGAAGATGAGACTAGCTCGTCGACATCTCCTCCTCCTACTCTTACTGAAGATGTTGGTGTCGACAAAAAACGGAAACGTGTCGACGAGATTGCTTCATCGAGTTCTGCAGCGGCTGGAAAAACCCCCGTTCTTGCAGAAGATATGGAGTACTTTGACATGCTTGCATCGTAAGTATTGTAGTCGAACTTTTCAATTGCTTTGTTCTTGCCTCTTGCTTATAACTTATACTTTTCATGCAGTGACGATGAAGAACCACCAACATGTGCGGCGGCTGTTTCACCACCTTCTCCTGTGGCGACTGATGAGCCTGTCGAACCATATGTTGCTCCGAGGACTACCAGGGCCTCTGTAAAGAAGGTTTCTCAAACTCAAGCCCGAACCCTCAAACGCGCGAAGAAGACCAAAGAAGCCGAGGTTTCTCTGGAGGCCCATGCTTCTACAGTTTCTTCTGATGATGTGAGCGATTCTTTTTTCCCTTCTTTCCTTTCATGCACTTCTTCTCTTATACTCTTCTTTTAGCAGGCTTTGGTCAAGAGATTTATCGCCCTGGGCACGGAGTGTGCGGGGTACCTAAAGGTTGCAAAATCTTCCGAAGGTACAATTTTGATATTCAATCATTACTTTTCTTCTGCGCTTTGTCTCTTGCTGTTTATCTGACTTCCTTTCGTCTGCTTTTGCAGCTGCTTTAGCGACAGCTAATGCTCGCATTGCGTCGCTGGAAGCAGAGTTCAAAGCTTCGCAAAAAGCTTATGATGCTGCGACCTCTGCTAAGGCAATTGCTGAGAAGTCGCAGAAATCTGCGCTTGCCAAAGCGAAGAAGGCTGAGAGGGCGCTAGCAGATGCTAACAAAGAGCATGCTCAACGCGAGCAAGCCGTGGCGGAGCGTCTTCACACCATGTCTACTGCTGCCGAAAGTAAGTTCGTCGACTTATCTTCTGTTTTCGTCCCCTGTTGCACTGGTGTATTTGTTGACACTTGCCTCTTCCTTTCTTTTCTATTGCTTTAGAATTCACAGGGGTATCTCCGTCGTCCCTGCAAACGGACGATGATCCTCTTATGGATGCGGTTAACTTACTCGAAGAAAACTGGATATCTATCCAGGAAACTTTTGAGTTGGTTGGCCGCGTGCTGTCACGGCTATTTGCTGGGTTGTGGCCGAAGAAAAAGATGGCAATCCCGAAGGGCAACCTGACTGAACTCGCCAAGACTTTTGACAGCGATGAAGACCCTACTCTTCATCTGAAGGGGATGTCCATTAAGCGCGGCGCCGAAGGTGCCATTTCCCTTTCTCTTGCGCATGGCACAAACTTTGATTGGGAGAAAGTTAACTCCCCCCATGGCCACACCCGCGACGAGATGAAGGTGTTTTTCGAGAAGGCGAAGAAATTGGCGCCTGCATTGCTGAACACAATTTCTCCTTCGGCAGCCTCTGTTGTGCCTGCTGCACCATCTCCAGCGCCGAAGGCTCCGGTGCCACCATCGACTTCTAGCGAGGAACTGGCCGCGCCCCCTTCTTCCACGGAGCACAATGCTGAGGTGGCGTAGATTCAGCTTCTTTGTAGTACTTAGTTTTCTCCTTTTGAATGTAAAGACTCCAATTAAGTGCAACCCGAGAATCTTAGCCAGAGGGTTGTGCTCTTATGTAAATATATCTTCTTTGCATGGAGTATTATGCTATCTTTCTGAAATTGTTTCTCCTTTCTTTCTTTTTGTAGTCGATGCGTGACAGTGATCCTTCTTCTCATGCTCCTGCTCCTTCCTCTGCTCGCGGATTCAATCCTCAGATTTCGTCGACTCCTAGTCGATGTAGTCACTGCGAAGAATATTCTTCCAGGATTTCCGACCTTGAGACTCGCCTATCCTTGGCTAAACGCCAAGCACATATGGCTATTAAAAAGGCTAGCCAGGCCAGTGGCTATATGAAGAAAATCTCTTCACTTGAAGAAAAGGTCTCCAGCTTGACGGCGAAGGTTGTTCACAATGAAGAGTGCGAATCTTTCATTCTTGGAATTGTCGAGTCTGCTGGCGAGCTGTTGCGATGTGAGTTTTCTTTCGACTTCTTCTTTTGGCTGTTTGTGCACTTCTTTTGTGATATATTTGTCATTGTAGGTACTTGCTTGGATTTTGCTGCTGAAGAACGTCGAGTTGCTGAGCGAAATGCTGCTTTGGAGAAGATGTCGACTGGCTATGAGACTCTGTGGTCTGATCCTCGACGCCGTAGCGCCATTGTATTACTTCAAGATTGTGCCCAGCACATTGGCGAGTCAGTTGATGGTTGCCGGCGAGCTCTTACAACTATGCACTCCATCATGCTTCCCCGTAATCCTTTGCCTGCAACTTTCCCACTTCTTCTTGATACTTTCCGATCCAGCCATCGTATTCATAGGTTAATAGAACTGAACTTAGTGGCTGGTGCCAATTTTGCTCTCGGGTGGATACGCAAGTGGCACCCCAGATTGAATTATAGCACGATGTCCTTAAGTTTAGCTCCAGGTGGAGCTAGCCTTCGGGTTCATATGGAGAACACGCTTCAACCTGCTTGAAGACTTGTAGCTAGGCTTCTAGAGGCGGATGCCGCGTTTTTCCGCGAGTATCATTATTTAGATCCTTTAGGCGTAGATGATTCTGACAACCCGATGTTGTAAAGTATGTGTGGAACGCGAGAGATTATTTATTTCGCGACTATATGTCTGAAATTTATTCTCAAGGCGTATTTGTATGGTTCGTGCGTTTGCCGCATATTCTCTTTGAAAGACTCGTAAACTCGAATATGAGGAACGCTTTGTCTTTATTTATACTTTTAATGTAAGATACATGGGGTGACCCAAGAGATCCGGCCTGTGACCCATGTTCTGGATCTAGAGGGCATTGCCCCTGGAATAACTCGTGGCTCTTACGGCCTTTATTGTTCTACTCTATTGTCTTTATCATGCTTATGTCACCGTAGCTTTCCTTTTCTCTTCTGCGCCTGTGTCTTCTCCTGATGTTCCTGTTCGTGGCTTCTTTGTTTCGGGCTCCGTGGTGCATCCTTCGAGTAGCTTGACGCCTTCTGTAGTCGCGCTCTTTGCCTTTTCTGCATGATTGGCTATTACGCCAAAATTTTGCGCCATCTTGTGGAATTCCCTATCGCAGAGATCTGAAACTTCAAAGCTTCCTTTCACTGTGATTATTCCTTTTGGTCCTGGCATTTTAAGTACCAAATATGTGTAGTGAGGCACTGCCATGAATCGCAAAAACGCGGGTCGTCCGAGGATCGCGTGATATTGCGATGGCCAGTCCATGACTTTGAAGTCTAGTTTTTCCCTTCTGTAGTTTTGTCGGTTGCCGAAGCAAACATTGAGTGCTATTCGACCCAACGGGTAATTAGCACTTCCTGGTACGATTCCATGGAAGGAGCAATCTGTTGTTTTTAGGAATTCCAATGATATGTGCATTGCCCTGAGTGTTTTCGCGTATATCAGGTTAATTCCACTTCCTGCGTCCATGAATATTCTGTCGACATCATACGCGCCGATTTGAGCTTTGAGTACCAGAGGCGCATTTCCTGGCCGAGGTACTGTTATGGGGTGGTCCTCTCTGTTGAACTCGATTGGTTGTTCTGACCAATGCAGATATTCTGTTGTAGCTGGAGGCGACATGACTGCTAGATTGACTTGTCGAGTTATACTCTTTTCTTCTTTGTTCGACTTGGGCACTGGTTGTATCATTGCTGTGATGTGTCCTTTTGATGGGACGTACCCTTCGTCGTCATTGTCGTGTTCCTTGTTTTGCTGGTCTTGCCCTTGGGGGGCTCCGTTGTTTCCTTGCTTGCTTGTCGAGGGATTGTTACTTCCTTCGAATCCTTGTCGCCTTGCTTCGGTTTGTTTGTTGATTGCTGCTTCTTGTAGCTTTAAGAATGCTGTGCAGTCTTTCATTGCGTGCCTCGATACTCGCTTTCCGTCGACGAACGCTGAGTGTATATGACAAGGCCCGTTGAGCATATCCTCTGGTGATGGGTTGTACTCTCTGGATTCTCTTGGTGGAAACTTCTTATACTCCTCTCTTCCGTAACTGCGATATCCCGAGCTTCTGCGTTCGTTTCCCTGATAACTGTTGTCTTTATATCCTGCGGCGACTTGGTTATGAGAGCCGTAGGTGTCGTAGTTTCGGGATCGTCTCCTTTGGCTTCCGTATCTGTTTCTTCTGTCGTCCTCTGGAGATCGTGTCCGTTTGTTGTTGCACGCATCTTCTCCATCTGCAAATCTGTTTGCTGTGTCCATGAGATCTGACACTGTTTTTGGCTTGATTCTACCCATCTCTTCGACTAGGTCTCTTCGCCTTAATCCAATGATGAACGCGTCTATTGCTCTTTCGTCTGAAACTTCGACTGCTGAATTTTTGATGAGGCTCCATCTTTGGATGTATGCCCGTAATGTTTCGTCGCGTTGTTGTACGCATGCCTTGACTTCTTCTATTGATGCTGGTCGTTTGTATGTCGACCTGAAGTTGCTTGTAAATTGCTTTGTGAGGTCTTCCCAGCTTCCAATGGATTCTTTCTCTAATTTGCTCAACCATGACCTTGCTGCGCCGGTGAGGTGTAGTTGCAGACTTTGCATTGCTGTTTCTTTGGTTCCTCCTAGTATTTGGACTGCCTGCAAGTAATCTGCGAGCCATGATTGCGGTTCCTGCGATCCGTCGTATTTTTGCTGATCATGAGGTAGCTTGAATCCCTTAGGCACTAGCGTGATGCGAACCCTACGGGCAAAGCACGATGCCCCCATCTCTTTTTCGTCGTCTTCATAGTCGTGCCTTTCATTTGGGGATCGCGATTTTCGAGTTCCACCGTGCTGTTTTGGTGATGTCGATCGAGATCGGTGTTTACTGCTTCTATGCCGAGGACTACTGTGATGGCGAGGTGACCTTGCTTTGTGTGCTTCCTTGTGATGATGTACTTCTTCTCCTTTTACTGATAGCTTGTGGCCTACCATGTTGAGTCCGTTCAATGCTGCTCTATGCATGTGTTCCCTAGGATCCCCTGGACTTGGTCGAGTTGTGAGCAGATATGCCTGTGCTGCTACTAATGCTGCTTCAGGTGTTTTTGGTAGGATGTTCCCCTGCTCGTCGACCGATAGGAAGGACGAGTCTAGGTTTTTCGAGATACTTTGCCTGTCGGAGTACTCGAGATTGTCATACCTTGAACCATGTCGATGATTCTTCCTTGCATTGCTGTACGATGCGTCGCTTCGTGCTCTGCGAGCGGCTTCGCTGGCTGCAATGGCTGAGTTTTTTCTTTTTTGTATCTCTACCTTTTCCTTTGCTAATTGCTTTGCTTGCTGCCTGAGGGCGTAATGATACCCAAAAAGCATGTCTTTGCTGGAGCTGGATGGTATTGGTGTGCCGTGTTCTACGGCTTCTCTTATTATTTTCCACTCGTCGACTGATAGTCGAATTTTCTCCCTGGCTGTGAGGGATTCCACTGTTTGTCCTTCTGCTAGGTGATTTGCTCCTCTGTCGATATTTGCTGGGTTTATCACTGGGTTGTTATTTTCGTCGAATTCTTCTGAGTTGTCGCCCACAATGGCGAGTACTTGGCACTGCTTGCCGATGCTGCTATTAAAGCTTGAGAAGATCGAATCACTGTCTTCAGAAAGCTCTAACCCTGTCTTCCATGTATCTGTTGAGTTGTCTGAGATATTGTCGAGGCAGATCGTGAGATCGTCGAGTTGGACTTCTGCATTGAAGTTATCCTTTTCTTTGCTGTCTTCTGCAATTTTCCTCTTTTGCACTTCTTCTAAGCTGACCGGCGAGTTTACCTCGCTGGATGAGCTATCGGAATACTCCATTATTGCTGTTGCTTCGGGCTCTTTTGCCGATGATCCTTGCTTCGTCGGATCCGAAAGGCGAGAGGAACCTGACGGCGCGATGAGGATGCTCAAACTTCCGATGGTCAGTTCTATCTCTTGACTTCCGTCGACTTCTGGACTGCTGTTGGCTAAAAGCGAAAAAGCCGTCGAATTCATGATTCCAACGCCCAGAGTCCCCACGGTCGGCGCCAATTGACGAGGGTTAACTCGACAAATGTCCTAGATGAAGGACTTAGGATCGGGGAGATAGGGCGTCGGATGAACTCGAAGGTAAAGTTAGTCGAAATAGGTGTGTATCGAAAGTAAACTTGGGTGTTCAACCTGGCTTGCTTTCAATCTGCCCTACGCCGTCCCCTCCTGGCCCCTATATATAGGTGGCCAGGTCTCGAGGATCGGGTAGGGTTCGATACAGATTACAAATATCGACATACGGTATTAACTCGTATTCGACTATCATTACAATTGGGCCTAGCTTATCGGGCCTCAGGGGTACTCAACTAACGGGCTCTATTAACTATACCCTTGTCAGCGACATTAAAAGAAGCATAAGATGGCATCAAAAGTCAAAAACTAAATGATCATGAAGGCTATTGGCGACTTTATAAGAGTCTAACATGTGTGAGCATGCGCCAAGTCAACCCAAATAAAGCATCAAGGAGAAAACCAAAATAATGCTTCCATACAATAAAAACAACACATGATTTTTTCAAAGGCTCATTAAGCAATCTCAGTTATTTGAGACAAGTCATGCTACAGCAAAACCACTAAGCATACTATCAAAAATACATCAAGCATGACATGAAAAAGCCTAAGCTGTAGTCTACACAAGCTCCTTCTTGTACCACTATTTTACATAAAGCTTTTTCTCTTTTCCAACACCATTTGAAAATTTTATAAACACCTCTTTTGATGAAAACCAATAAAGATCAGAGGCAAAAATACACCTTGATGAAAAGATATGACAAGATCTGAACGCAAATCAAGGCGAAAATGAAAACCAAAAGCAGTAGCAGTAGCAGAAAAAGAAGAACACTCGAACAACTCCGTTTTTTTCACTCTTATTAAAAATCGAGCGTTCTTTGCAAATGAAAACGAGGCAACTTCTCCAAAGGAAATTTGTTGGGGTCCAACCATTTATTGCAGCAACCAAACAAACCAAACCAACTAAGAAAACTAAAACAACTGACGCTCCAAGAAAAACACATAGTGCATGAAGCAATAAAAATATAGTGTTTTGAAAGGTGACCTGATTTTTGCCGATGAAGAAGGGGTGCCTCGGGGGCATTCCCAAGCTTTGACGCTTGTACTTCTTGGATATTTTTTGGGGTGATGCATGGGCATCCCCAAGCTTGAGCTTTTGTCCATTCTTCAACTCATCTCATCATTCTCCAATCCCTACACTTGAAAACTTCCTTCATACAAAACTAAACACAATTCTATTAGCAACATTAGTGTAAGCATAACATATAATCAACCCTCTATTTGCTTTAGGTTTCAACTCAAAACCACCACATATATAGCACATACTACTGTAGCAACCTCCCCAAAAGTTCTATGATCAAAAGAACTCAAAAGAAAGCGATAAAGTGGCAAACACAAATATTGGCAGAAATCTGTCAAAACTGAACAGCTGACAAAGGTCGAATTTTTGAGGGATTTTTTATTGCTCAAATCAAAAAGTGTTCAACTAACAAAAGTTTGGATATAACCTGGGGCATATGCACAAGAAATCGCAGGTCCAAAAGATAAACAGAGAATTTTCATGAATTTTTACGGTGCAGCACCGAAAACAGTTTTAGGACAGCAACATCCCCAAATCTTTACCTCACTCAAATTAGAGGCTTCTCTTGGCACAAAAATGAAATAAACAAGATAAGGAGCGGTCATTACAGTAGTAATGACTTCCAAGACTCAAATAAAAGAAAAAGTACTGAAAAGAAAACATTGGGTTATCTCCCAAGAGTGCTTTTCTTTAACGCCTTTGAGCTAGGCGCAGAAAATTGCGAATCAAGTAATATCAAGTGATGAAGCATCAAGATCATAATTTGCTCTAAGAATAGAGTCAAAAAGTAATTTATTTCTTTTCCTAGGGAAGTGTTCCATACCTTTCTTTAGTGGGAATTGATACTTGATAGTGCCTTTCCTCATATCAATGATAGCACCTATAGTTCGAAGAAAGGGTCTTCCCAAAATAATAGGACATGAAGCATGGCATTCAACGTCCATAACAAGAAAATCAACGGGAACAAGATTATTGTTAACCACAATAAGAACATCATTAATTCTTCCCAAAGGTTTCTTCTTATCAACATCAGCAATAGGAACATCAAAATAACATTTTTCTAGTGGTGGTAGATCAAGCATGTCATAAATCTTTCTAGGCATGATAGAAATACTAGCACCTAGATCACATAGAGCATGGCAATCATAACCATTAACATGCATATTAATGATGGGTTCCCAACCATCTTCTAATTTCTTGGGAACAGAGGCTTTTTGCTTCAACTTTTCATCCCTAATCTTTATGAGAGCATTGGTAATATGCTTAGTAAAAGCAATATTTAAAGAACTAGCATTGGGAGTCAAAGCAAGCTTTTGCAAGAACAAAATAACTTCAGATATATTGCAGCCATCAACATCAAAATCATTAAAAGAAGTAGAGCTATCTTCTCCCACACTCCGAAAAATTTCAGCACTCTTTTGAGAAAAAGTTTTGGCAGTTTTAGGCTTTTTAACACAAGGAGTGGGAGTTTTCTCTACACCAATCAAAGTAAGAGGATTGCTACCAGTAGGAGCAACATCATTAGAGGTAGTAATGGTACATACCTTCATCTCTCTAGCCATCTCATCTTCTCTTTCACACCTGGCATGCAATTCCGCTAACAATCTAATATTTTCATCAATTCCAACTTGAATAGCATTAGCGGTAGCAAAAACATTGTTCTCTTTCACATCATTAGGCAACACTTTTAATTTCAGAAGTTCAACATCATGAGCAAGGCTTATCAACCTTGAAGCAAGAATATCAATTTTGCCTAACTTTTCCTCAACAGACTTGTTAAAAGCAGTTTGCTTACCGATGAAGTCCTTGAGCATTACCTCAAGCTCGGAGGGCGCGGCCCTAGTGTTGTTGTAGGAATTACCATAAGAGTTACCATAACCATTACCATTGGTAGAAGGATACGGCCTATAATTGTTACTAGCAAAATTGTTCCTATAAGCATTGTTGTTAAAATTATTGTTTCTAATGAAATTCACATCAACATGCTCTTCTTGAGCAACCA